>JAYRBW010063208.1:0-29899 GCA_036023295.1 Invenusta paracnida
AAGTCAGACCAAAGAGTAGTATGGGTGTAAGCCCTGTTGACAAGAGAATTGACAGTAGAACGCTTAAATTTAAAAGGAGCAATAGCATTAAAATTCAGGTATAAACCAGTGTCTGTAGACTTCCTAAAAACCTTAGTAATTACAATATCATTAACAAAGTGAATAGACATATCCAAAAAAGGTAACTTATTATCAAAGGAAAGTTCTAGCGTAAATTTAACAGTGCTAGATATACCGTTAAGTAAAAGGAGCAACTTGTGAGCAGCATCTTCAGAGTCTAACACACATAAAATGTCATCAACATACCGAGACCAGTAGCGTATGTTTACAGACTTTGAAGTCCGTATCGCAGTTTCGATTTTACACATGTAGATGTTAGCCAGAAGTGGCCCAATAGGGGATCCCATGGCCACACCATCAGTCTGCGAATAATAGGTACCACCTGCCGAGATGACTATATCCTTGCAACACAAAAGGAGAAGTTTGCGTAGAGTGTCATGGTCAAAAGAACTAGGAATACTTTGTTGTTCCATAAGCTCTAAGGTGTATTCAATAGCATCCACGAGGGGCACATTCGTGAAAAGTGAGACAGCATCATACGAGAGTAGTTTACAAGATTTAACATCCAAAGTAGATAAGTCATCTTTCACCTTCTTTGCCGAGCAGTTTATCTGAGATTGCGGTAATCGAGATAGAATGTCTGCTAGACAGTTAGCAAGATTGTCGTAGCAGGAACCTGGAAAGGAAACAATCGGTCGTAACGGCGTTCCATCTTTATGAACCTTAGCTAGCGCATACATCGGTGCAATACGACTACCTGAAGATTTGAGCAAGAGGAGTTGACGGTATCGCAAGGTATTGATAGGAAGAGGTCCTATAAAGTCATCCTTGACAGTATTAATCAACTTAGAAAGTTTGCGGTTGAAGCGCTCTTCAGTCACTATGATCAGATGTTGCTTCTCTCGAGGATCCGGAGAATATAACGAAAATTGTGAACCGTTAAGAATATCTAGTAGAATAGTATTATAGTCAGTAGAATGCATAACACAAAAACCATTGTTTGGTTCTATTTCTTATTTAACATTGTGGGTTTTTTTCCTATCAATTTGGCCTGCTTAAATTTACCAGCAATTCGATCTCAAACTTGACAGGCCCGTAACCAGGATTTGCCAAGGGCTGTGCGCACTGTGAACCTCTGAGAATTTACATACATCATGAAAAAAAGAGTACATTTTAGTCAAAGAAAACTATTTAGTAGTACAGACCCACACTCTTCTCGGTCCACAAGAGTAACGCTTAAGTTGGCATGTATATAGATAATTATTAATCATAAACACCGAAACAAATAATATCCAAATAATAATGATAGAGTTACTTACTTCTTATTCAAGAGGATTTATCAGTCTCATCCTCCTAAGTTTGGCCTTGGCGAATCTGTTTATTATCGAGTCAATGTTCAGTCCGGCTACAATGTCTTTGTGAATGAAAATCATGAGCAAGGCGTTTAGCCTGCCCTGGCCTATGGTGCTTCTTCTGCAGCTTTTCACATGTCGAAGATCCCCGGTTGCAGAGGTGAAGAAGATATAGAAGGAGATATCTTAGGATCGAAACAATATGGGGATAAGTAAAAGGAACACGCCAGCGATTTTTCCGTCGTAAAAATATGATTATTATTTTATCAGAAATGTCGATTTTTTTTGTAAAGCTGGTCATTCATCTTCCTTGAAAACTCTGTATTCGGTACAAACAATACATAGAAGGGCGACCTAGAAATAAACATTGCGACGGGTACAGTGTTACCTCAATTCAAGATTAATACAGTATTGCATGTAGCCTCCAGTTGCCTGCAGTAAAGTTGGTTCCAGTCACGTCTCACTGTCGGCCAAAGTCTGGATTAACCCTGATTAATCGACGTGCATGGAGGTCACTACTGAACTCGATTCATTCGCGATGTACAAGCCGTGACATTGTCATATATCTATAATCAGTCCGTAATATTTAGTGAGTTTATGGATTTGTGTATAGTATAATATTTTCTAATTATAGGTAATTTCTTGTGAATTGTTCTGTTTAATTGATGACTATTTTACTTTCTAAATCAATCTTCTTTTACACTTTTCAGGGATGACGCGAGCAATTTGGTTAGGCAAATATGTTCTCGGTTGGGTTCTCTAGTAAGTAACTATGGATTTCTATTCTTGAGATATCAACAGTACTACGGCTCTTACTTAAAGCCTCGCCTGTATTAAACATTTTAATAAATACAAATATCTTCCAGTGCATATAACAGATATTTAACAAAGAAAGATATTTCCACTGGCATTATCGATTGTCGTCAATTACAACAAATTGTGTATGCTGACATATAATTATTCATTTCGCCATATAAGTGAGTAAATGCTCTCGAAAATCTATCTATAGACAACATTAATATGCTATTTATGAAATAATTATAACTCCCTATTAAAATAGAAGCAGGGTTTGATGTCAGTAAACCATACTTTTGGAGCTCATTTTGGTGTATCATGATGATACTGTTATATACTACTGTAAAAGATCTATGACCCTTCATGATACTTCTGAAAGAATCGTGTGACGCAACATGGCCGCAAATCAATTCTTCTTCACTATTTCTTCAGCTTAACTCATCATGAAAAGTCATACAATTTACACCATACTGTAATGATTAGTAAGATAAACAACTTATAGAATGGCTATATTATATATGTAATTAATTTGCAATTACTTATTAACTTTTATTTCAAATTTTAATAATTATGTCTTTTTTATTAAAGTTTACATTAATATAACGTTAATGATTATCTGTTGCCAGGAATTGGCTACTACTAGTAAAAGGATTACTTGACATGTCGATAACTGGATATTGATGATTTTATGATAGTCAATACTTAATAATGTTATTCTTTAATTCGTCTCATTCAAAAATAAATTTAAAGTGTATTTATTTTAAAGAAATACATATATGCATAACTTAATTGAGGCTTCTATTATCAAATATTGTTAAAAATAATACTTTTCATAGTTTATTAAACTATTTATTTTTGATAGTTTGATATTCACTCTGACTGATATAATATGTGTAATAATTACATTGAATGACTTATTCTATATTAATAAATTACCTTTTAATGAATTATTGAATGTAATGTTAGAGTTTAGTCTACATTAGCTAAAAATCTAGCCAATTTAGCAATGTTTCTTTGTTGTATTTAAAAAAAAGAGATTTTTTTTTTTTAAAGTAATATAAATAGTTGATAAATTGCATTTAATGAAACAAAAGTTATACAAAATTAACGGAAACATTAATAGAGATTTATAAAATATTACACTAAAAATTATTGCGCATGTGTACCTAAGTATAGTAAGGAAATAATCGATTATTATAATTGAGTATTTGTTGACATTTGTTATCCCTGCAGGGAGATTTTTCTATCTTTTCCTTTCAATTTATATATATATACCACTAGTCAAGGTGTGCTACAAAGTACGTTAGCTGAAAGGGAAATTTTATTTCAATTAATCATTATCAAGAAAATAATTAAACAAATAGAACTTGCTACAATTTATATTATGGCCAAGCTGAAATATATTGGTTTAAACAAATACTATAGATCTTTTTTAAATACTCATAAAAGGGTTTTTTAAGGGTATTTTACGAAAAATCCTTTTTTGTGACAGAGTGTATTTGCATTTGCATTTATATTTATTAACTGTATGAATGATACTAATTGTTACAGTTTTAACTGAATTTTTGTCTTTCTTGTTTTTTGTCAGTTAATTCATCGCAGGGTGAGCATACCACATTGATTATTTAACTATTTTATATGGTTGATATGCATTCTAAAGCAATTAATCAATATATATATATATATATATAAAAACAAATATAGATATATAGATATATAGATAAAACAAATATCTCTGGTATATACGATTTTCTTCATTAACTCTGCAACTTAACTTAAATGATCCTTACTCTTTTTCTTTACTCGTTCGAATCTACTTGTACAGATGTTGTGTATTTGTAATTTGAAATAATAATATACCCCACTTTTTGAATTTTACTTGAAATCTATTGTTTAATATTTAGATTCAAAATCCTTATATTTTAAACAACTTTCAAATTTTAAATGTATTCTTTTAAGACTTTTTTTTTTGCTATTGATATAGAAAATATACATACATATATATCTATTTGACATTTAGTTAAAATCTTCTATCGAAATATTTACACGATGATAATTATTAATTTGAGTTCAATGTCAAAAGGCATATAAATAACATTTAGATATAATCTCTTATTAGGAAAACGTCGACATAAAAGTTTGTGACATTCTAAGCGACATCATTTTTTCAATGCTTTGCACATGTACTTTGAAAGCCAATGAATAGATCAATACCTGTATAACTCCTAGCTCTGTAAGTATTTATTACTAACTAACAAGGAATTTGCTTAAATCGATAGGAAGCTATTGAAAAGTGGCTCCCACTATATACTAGAATCTCAAATAAGTTGTATGATTATTGATTAAATTTGTTATTGATTATTGATTAAATTGCCTGAAAATTTGTTTCGAGTAAATTTGCACCGTAAAAATATGTAATACAGCAGTGCATATTATAATTTTCCTAGGTTTCAAATCTATTTCGTTATATCTAAATGCAATTTCTACGATTTAAAATGAAATTGTTTTAACAATACTAGATTTAAAATGAAATTGTTTTAACAATTCTAATACATTTACAATTCTATATTATTTGTATTAGTTTATACGCGTAATATTTTTGTATTTCGTTTGTTATTTTTTAGTCTTCGGAAACACCTCTACCAATACGTAAGCTGTAATTTGTTGTATTTTTCTACTTATTTTTTCTTTATTTATTGAGTGTTTCCTTTTTGTGTATAATTTCAGCTCCTTTGGAAACAAAGCCTTTACAAGTATGTTTATAGTTGATTTGTTTTAAATAATTCATTTCTTTAAATGAAATTACTATTTAATTTATTACAAAAATATAGATATTAACATTTGACCTAATATTTCAGTTACTGCGAAATTATTGTTAATGTTAATTCAAGAAATATCGTCTTTTGATATATTATTCTTAATTTGTATATATTTGCATTTTTACTGTTTTTGCCTTATTTCCTTCTTTCCAGCGCTCGGTTTCTTTAAATCAAGGTAAAAGACTATTTTATTATTTTATTTTGTAAATATAATTTAATAATTTACGATATTTTATCTTTATTTTCTGTCAGCAATCTTGCCTGGATGGAAAAATCAAGTATGCAATTAATTACTTCATTAAACATATATTATTTGTTATGAAATTTAAAATAAGTATCAATTGATTGTTAATGTATATTTTTATTTTTACTGACTTTTAAAACATTTTTTATTGCATTATTAGAACATTTGAACATTTAATGGTTTTTTCGATTTGATAAACGCTTTTAGTTTAATTTCTGCTTTTTTCTTCTTTTTCCTCTCTTTTCTTTTATCGGTACATTTTAAAAACTATTTTAAAATCGTTTATTTTAATCCAGAATTACTCCGGTAGAAAGTTATCTAAACCTGGAGCACCACTGCATTCTACATCAAATGTAAGTAGGAGTCAGTCTCATAAATGAGTGATTTGTTTTAATAACTTGCTTCAAAAATGACCCCAATTGACCCATGAGTATTTTATCCAGATTATCTATAGATTCCAATCTTGAATATCTTTATCGGAGATACTGAGCTACATGCTGAACATTTATTGACATCATAGAGCTATAAGTAGAATAGAGGCGACACCACAGATCTATAGGAAGAATAGAGGCGATACCACAGAGCTATAAGTTGAATAGAGGCAATACCACAGAGCTATAAGAAAAATAGAGGCGATACCACAGAGCTATAAGTAGAATAGTGGCGACACCACCGAGCTATAAGTAGAATAGTGGCGACACCACAGAGCTATAAGTAGAATAGAGACGATACCACAGAGCTATAAGTAGAATAGAGGCGATACCACAAAGCTATAAGTAGAATTGAGGCGATACCACAGAGCTACAAGTAGAATAGAGGCGATACCACAGAGCTATAAGTAGAAAAAAGGTAACTCATCATTCCAGATATAAGAACTTTTATACCGACGGAATGTGACCAGTCATCCAATCATAACGACTATTTTAGAGAGTAAAATCACATGACATTATAAGGGACCAATATTTGTGTATTAGTTTGCCTTCAATATTTGCTACGAATTTCTATTTTAAACATTATAAAAATTTATATCCTTGGATGTAGAGTAATAAATGAATTTTTGTATTTATATTTTCTAATGAATTAATTTCTTATTAGTTTTCGTTATACAGTATCAATTCTCTTAAAGTCATTCCTTATTTCATGTGAATGCTGCCCGGTGCTGTTCTATTCTTATAATAGCGACATTCCTTCCGGGATCTTATTTTACTTTTTAAATAAATAACTGTGTATGTATCGCCTTTGTTCAACTTGTTTATAGCTGAATATGTTCATGTTTCGAAGTACTTTTTATGACCCAAAGAATATTATGAAAATAGTTCGCATTTCTTTTCTGTTTCCCTTCCAGACTATTCCAGAATGTGAAATGCATGGTAAAGCTACGTGTTTTTTTGCTGTATTAAAATATTGGTTTCTTAAAATATTCTCACACTGTATTTATATTAAACTGTATTTCTTTTTTCTACTTTCAGACCAGCAGGTATGTTGGATGTCATTTCAGATCTAATATAAATAAAGTCAAATCTTTGTCACTGTAGGTTGCTCATACAAATATTACAGGGTTGTCAGAATCATTGTTAGTTTTACTGCTTCGATTATTCTAGAGTTCAATTATAACCCCATGAACGGTACTGCCGCAACACACTTATATTTTCCTGAAGATTAAATTCATTATGCAAATCACACTGACCTTCCATTTTGTAAAGTATCACTAATTTTATCAGTAAAGACGCAAATTTATGTTCTAAGTAGTTAAATGTATGTAGTTAAAATGCATTAAATTGGATTGCATTTTATATCATGCAACATCCGAATATGTGATAATGCCTTATGTGTAACTATGAAAATATATATGCACTATACTAAAGGTGCTTTAATTAAACCCATTAAACATTTAAAAATGTAAACGTTTAAAATTTATATTTTTATATAAGCAACTAAAATTGCATGAATTGTAAGTAGATTATAAGCCCCAAATTAATGTGTTAAATGATACCTATTAATAAAGTAAACTATTGTTCATTTCAGACAAGAGAAGATGCTGTCAAAAAAGGTTGGTTTTGACATTTTCATAAGATATATACGTCGATAGATTGCAATACCGTCGTTAAATGTTCTGTTTTATTTCGTTTTAAATATTTGTATATTTGTTTCCCATTTTTAGCTGAAAATTCTGCATCTACAAGCGTAGGTTCCAAGTGTTGTCAAATTTAACTTAATTCTTGAGATATTTATAGTAATTTATTGGTAGGATTTCAAATGATTTCTATTGATATTTCTATTGATTTGTAGGAATTGGGAGACGATGTTTTCTCAAGTGAGACTGATCCGGTAGGAAGATTATAATAGCATATGTCTTGTACTTCATGAATGTATCTATATCAGCAGCTACTTGTTGTCAAACTGCACATAATAGCTATTTTATAATGTTTAGGTAAGAAATATCTGGGCAGAATAGTTTTCAATAAGTTTGGAAATCAGGCAAAATATATAATAATTTTGAATCAATCGTTTGTTTAATCGCTAGCTTAATGACTGCCTTTACAAGATCACTGCTACAATAGGTTTATTTATTATGTCCAAAGGGCATTGTTAACATTAGCTATTGACCACATCATGCGTTGGTGGGGACATGCAGCCATCATCCAATCAAAATGTGGCAAGCTGTCTGACCAATGAAATGCTTGCTACAAGGGAATGGTGTTTCCGCTTAAAACTAAAGTCAAAGTCAACTCATTAAAAGAACGATGATGTTAAAATCTCATTTTAAGTCAGTAATGTCTTAAACAGATGACATTTTTAGTATTTAAAAATTTGGCTTATAAATTAGAAAACTCTTGCCGTTTACTTTTTAAATTATTTGGTGTTTACATTTTTTTGTAAGAGTGTTCGAGAAAGTGAGATTTTAAAATACCTCCTCCCTCATATTTTCATTATAGGGGATATGTATAAACTAAATTTATTCGCAATTGAATGATGTAAAACTTTAATACTATTCTATATTTCTCTTTTACCTACCTATCTTCAAATTGTAATCTGAAGGCATAAATGTCGTTTCACATTTTAGAAATTGTCCGCCGAAGCTGCCACAGAAAAGCCGAAGATGGATTCGGTGAGCGAATTCTGCCTTCTGTATTTAGTCCTAGCTGTATGTTGACCAGACTTTGTAGAACGTGACGTTGTTTGGGGAATATGAAACCTTTGAAATGCTTTCAAAAGGAGGGACACCAAATTTCTTTAAATTAAAAATGTTTACTTTTAAATTAAAACAAATTGCGCTAAGCGTTCGACCGACGATATTTTAATAATCAGTTTTGATTTCCATTTATTGGCGTCTTTTTTTATTACATTCGTTTCAGTTTGTTGCATATATTAACAGTAAACATTAATTTTTGTTTTCAGAACTTTGACGACAGCACCTATTTCAGCCAATTAGTAGGTTGACAAGTTTGTGATATCTAATTTCTATTATTATAGCTGTGTTGAATAAGTCCGACCGTTTAGTACACTTTAAGATGCCCTAGAAAGCTGATGCTTTTTCTTTGTTGTTTTCATTCATAGATATTGTGATTTATAGCTACTCGAAAAGTAATTGCTCATCTTTGTAATGTTGACGTATAATGGCGCTAAATGATTTAAATGTTTGAACAAATTGTTGTTGTACAACGCCGCACAAAACATTCTTATTTTTATGTAAAGTCGACGCAAGAGTATTGATTGCCTCGAATATAGGTCTACTTAACAGGGCTGCATAGCTTGGTATAGGCGGGGTGACACGAGAACTTTCAAATGAAATACACTACCTGATTTAAGCTTCTTATATCGAGATTGTAAACGTAAAATTGTCCGAAAATTCTAGCAGTGAATTATTATTTTTTCAATAATAATTGTTCTAATAATTGAAATAGAATAACTATGCCAGTTATTTTGCTGTTATACCTAAAACTGTTACATAAAATAGCTGCTTTTTTTGGTAGTATTGCTTTCAAAGCATTTATTTTTCAAATGGTTATCGCATGCAATATAGTGGAATGATGTGTTTTCCTATAGAAATTGATTTTCGATCCTTTTCTTACTAATACACCCAAAATTGAAATTCTCCTTTCTCGCTACTGGGAAGATTCATTTGAGTAATAACGAATGTATAATCGCACCCAGAGACGCAATGCTTTATTTTTTTGTAACCTTATGCTTCATTATTTTCTTTCTTCTCAATTCTATTTATAGAGTTCATGTGATGACGATGTCTTCACCTCATCAAGAGACACCAAGGTACACCATCAAATTGGCGTTAAGTCATTAGGAAGTAGTCCTTAACTTTCAGGCCCTCTGTCCTAAATCGTGGAAAATTAGTTTTATATATCGTCTTATTACTCATGTTTATCGCGTTTTCTACTCCTGAAAGTTTCTTTATCCTAAGCTTCGTAGTTCTTATCCCCGGAGTTTATTTCGGTCTTGTGTTAGTTAACTCGCTCTTAAATGTTTACAATGCCTCCTCCTTCGATTAGTAGCTAGTCTGATAATCCTAGAGCTATTGATCCACCCTTTTTTTGGTCGCCATTTCCGTCCTTCTCAAACACAAGTTACAAATGTTTATCCAATATTCTCTAATTTCAGTTTAAACTTATAGCTTTTAAATCATTTAAAATAGCCCAGTAGGTTTTTCTCGCTTAAAGATCGTGTTCCTCTGGCTTTGAAATCTATCTAGTGTTATTTTTACCAGTTTACCTGTCCTCGGCAGAACTAGGCGCCCCCTCGTCACTAGAATTTCTGAGCATGGCTCGCCGTCGATAAATTGGGCTGTTGCTTCGAACCACCTTTCGTAGAGGACGCCGTTTATAGTTGAAATATGATTTATCCATTTATGATGAACATTTATATCTTGCCATTTTTTTGGTAGAATGTATATGTATGTTTTGTTCTGTTCCGTAAGTTTCTGCTATTTGGAAATTAACGAAAGCTTTACGTGTAACTAAGCGACAGATTATGCCTTGAAACATCTCCATTAACAACCGGGGCATTTAAAGAGGTCAACTATTGCGGCAGTCTAACTAGCGAACTATTGCAACTTAAAGAAGTAAGATTATTGTCAAAAACCGAGATTCTTCACAGAAATTTGATTACGCAGTAAAACTATTATAAATATATATCGATTTTTTTTCACAAATGTAAATTGTTAATTATTTCACAATTTTGTTTAATAAAATTTATCAAAAACGATATTTTAAATTGTTTTAGCTCTAATGTACTTTTGCTTGTACATATATGAGTTAACATATTATATTTCATTCATATTAAAATTATACAAATTTATCGATCACAATCACGCATGTACATACACCGTTTTATACCTCACATTTCCGAAGTTAATTAATAGTCAGTAATTGTGTTTTGCCTTCTTTATTTCAGAACATGGAAAGTCTTTATCTCGAGCTCACAGAGGTGCGGCGACCTTTAATGACCTTTAACTGGGATTTCATTTGGGGATTTTGAAGTTTTGACAATTACTCGTAGAAAATGTAGACTTCTGCTCAAACACTCTAAAAGTATTTAAAAAAAAATCGGAAATATTATTGCACGTTCAAAGTTTAATTTGGTGATTGGGGAATTCAAATTTCTCCAATCGTAATTCTTTCATCGACAGAATTTCCTAATTAAACTGGTAATTAAATTTCCGGCAGCTATAGGAAGAACTCTTTTTGAAACAATTAACTTTTACACGACAAGTGATTTCTTTTATCAAGATTATGTGGAATATATAAAAGATATTGGAAATCAATATTAAGATATAATGAATTAATTTGAATCTATTCACTATGCTTTGGAAATTGAAATAAAGGCAAACTTTGATATTGGTAGAGTCAAGAAGAATAGAGCAAAAGTCTTTTATGTTTGAAATAACAAAATTCAGTCACTATAAAAAATGAAGTTGATGATATACAGATGATAGAAGATTGAACTGGATCAGAGCAGTGTAAAGAAATCACCAACTTTATAAAGCCAAATTGTGAAGTCCGAAGGTGTTTAAGTCTATGTGATGTGCATCTCATTAAGCCTAGAATGATGTCAATGCTTATTCGTCTTTTTTGTTGTTGTAAATATGCTTGTTTTAAATATGCTGTTCTTATTCAATACACTGAATTGTAGAATAATTAATTATGTTCTGTTTTTTTTTTTTTAGTCGACTGAGAAGTGGTCAGTTCAATTGGCAAATAAGGTAAACACAAAATCACATTGCATTAAAAGCTATCAACTCCTTAATGCGATATTTTGATGAATTTAGTCTACTTTCTTCTTATTAAAGGAAATAATACATTGTTAAATATTTGTTTTAATATGTCGCCTCTCTTCTACTTTTAGCCCTGGTATCATTTCTATTTTACTTATATTACTATGGTGTCGTCTCTATGTTCTACTTATAGCTCTATGGTGTCATATCTATTTTACTTGTCTCTATATAACTTATAGCTCTATGTGGTGTCGTGACTATTTTACTTATAGCTCTATGTGGTGTCGTGACTTTTTTACTTATAGCTCTATAGCGTTGTCTCTATATAACTCATAGCTCTATGTGGTGTCGTGTCTATTTTACTTATAGCTCTATAGCGTTGTCTCTATAAACTTATAGCTCTGGTGTTTTTCTATTCTACTTATAACTCTGTGGCATCGTCTCTATTCTACTTATAACTCTATGGTATCGTCTCTATTATACTTTTAGCTCTGTGATATCGCCTTAAGTTCTTTGGTGGAATAAATTTTATTATATTTCTGTTTTATCTGGTATTAGCTCAGGGTTACTAAATATTTATTATTTGCATTTTAGAATAATCTGTAAATAAAAGTTTTTTCAAAAACTAGTTTGTTATCAACTTGTTATAAGACGTCCATATTTTTGAAATTGTGATGTTTCTTTTTATGTTGTTTAACACAAATAGTTTCATTTTTAAATTATCATTGAGGTACGAATGCATGTCCAAGCATCAAAATACGATTTTTTGTTTAAAATATTTATTCAATTATCGACATTAGCAATTATTTTCATCAGTTAACGATTTCGAATTTTAACTCACTTGTACTTTTTCTTGTTTCAGAATGTGTATAAAGATGAAGATGGCAACCAAAATGGCATAAATGTGGTACAAAATCCAGTAAGATCATTTAATTTGTTTAAACATTTCTGGTTGGGTTCATAACTGCCCATTATGCATGCACATGTCTTGCTATAGGAAATATTGAGGTTTTCTTTTTGAAAATTATGGATTAAAAATTTAATTTGAATTTGATGGCTGCTTTAAAGCAACACAGCTTACCGACACTTTAAATAAATAAATAGTGTGAAGTGAATTACAAGAAACAATTATTTGTTTGCCAGTAATCCCATAAAAAGTAATTAACTTAATCAATGATATTAATGGATTTCTAATACCACCCCCGAGATTATGAACCACCTTCCGCAAATCCTGGATCCGCCACTGGCTAAGATTTACATCAAATCTATTTCAACTGCATGTTTCATCAATAATAATAATATACTGTGTCTTCTCAATTGCAGGCGTCACGTGAAAATACTTATATGGATCTTAATGAGGTGTGTATGTATTTGAATATCTTTGACAACAATATAGGTATATTTCCTCTTTAATATTTTAGAAACTGATTTACACAAATTCACTTTCCTACATTCTAATTAAAGACGCAAATTTTGCATTGTATCAGAAATTAAAAGTTTGCAAAATTAGAAATTATTTTTTATTATTCACATTTGCGAGTCTTATGATTTATAAATAGAAATCAGACTACAATTAACATTTTTAAAACATGAAATAGAAACAATGAAACAGCTATTTTGTTCTTTCTCTTGTATTTTAGTCGAATAAATTGGGGTCAGGACAATTGGCAAATCAGGTAAACAAATAAACATAAATCCAAAAACTTTGCGCTAAAGGTTGTTTCGGAATAGATTCGATTGCGGTACCGACTTCTGTGTAACTAACTGCGAGTCCACTGTTGCTTAGCTGTCTGTCAACTATAATAACTATAATTGTTTGAACCAGATCAACTTGATCTTTAGGCGGCGTATGCAAAAGTGACTTTCTATAACTTTTATTTGTGATAAATATATGTATGTAATGTATAGGTAAATGCCATCTTACAAGAGTTACAAAGGAATCTTTACATTGTCATATTTATGATTTAATGCCATATCTAAATAAGGTATAATATATATCGTCTATTATTATGTCAACGACTGACCTTTACATCGTTTATTTATTCTGCTTGTTGAGTAGGTACCTATAGACTTCACATGTTCCGTGCATCCTTTCCTGGTTGAACCTATTGACTATATCATCTAAATATCTTGTGAACATTGCGATATATACGCCTACTCGGATGTTGTAAGATAGAGAAACTGTTTGTAATTCATAAATATTGTCTTTGTTATTTGTTGATTAAAAAGTAGAGTTTCAGTTGAAATGATTAAAGTGTCTTACCCTTATACTGCGTAATACACTTGTTTTAATAAAAAAAAGCCTTCTTAGTAGTCAAAAAAATTTTCTTTTCGATACTTACGATTCCTTTATAATCTGTTTGTAACTATTGATTTATTAGGCTTCGTATTAAATCAACTGTAGTATCTCTTTGGTCATTTACATAATTGATGACTCAGTACATTTTTTAAAGTCTTAAATAATTCTTACAACTAATTTGTTTTGTTAATTTTAAATTAAAGTTGTATTTCTATATACATTAGTTATTTGATATAACAAAGACGTGACCAACATTTTGTTTATAATATTACAGTCACCAAAATATTAAACTTCCACCCCAAACTCTTTTCAACGCATGCAGTATAGTTAATGTTTTTTTAAATCTAGTATTTCAACGCCCTGATTAATAGACTTATAAACGTTATAGAATTATTTTCGGTAGTATAATCCTTTGCTATAATATACATACAAGTGTGAGAATTAGGACTACGTTATAATTGTTACCTTACATGGTTGCAAATGTATTGGAAACTGTAAGTGAGATCAAGACTGAATTTTGTTAAAAAGATAAGTTTGTTGAATTTATAGTAACTCTGGCATATCATTACCTATATAGTTACTTGTGATGAAAGCCATCCATGTTTCCGTTATATGATTATCAGATTTCCTTCTTCACTGGATATATGTTTGTTTACACGAACTGATTCCTTGAGGCCTTGTTATTATATTGTAAAATCAATTCATTCATTCATTATTGGCCCTGGGTACAAATTTTATCGAGCAAATCATGTCAGCAAGCCCCTTAAAGTACTGCTCTTTGTCTTATTTTAGGAAGAACCCGTTTATGACTCAGGAATATACGCTCCTTTCGATCCCGTAAGTTTATCGATCTTGATCGATCTATATATCTAACTATTTCGAATTTATCGGGCATAAATAATTCTAACACGAAAATGTGTATTACAATTTAATTCGTTCACCTGCATGTACATATATATATATATTAAAACTTAGTAGTTTAATTGAGACAAGGAGAATTATAAATTCGTGATTTAATACTACTAAATTGTAAATATCTAACAGCACGGCGAATCACCAATTTTATTTCCACATTTCTTAATTATACTAAATTTTCTCTGCATTTTATATGCTTGTATTATTTATTATCTGCCTCGGACTGACCGCGATCCGGCTTCCGTAGCTAACTGTGAGACCAATTGCCCAGTTTGTTTGTCAACTACAACGTTGTCTTTAGGCAGTACCTATATATATGTATGTAAATGTGGTCTTTTAATATACAATTGCAAAACATTGGTGGTATACTGGTATTGTATTTGACAGCATTACACGGGGGTGTGGGCTACTGAAGAGACCTAGCGAGGTCGAAGCAGCGCTCAGTTCAGCTCTCCTCGTACTACTAACAATTTACAATAGTAGTATAAAACCTTTACTTTATATTTCTAGCTTTCTTATAGTTTAGATTGATTTATTAAATGTAGTAAACTATGTACAGCGTAGGTATCTAGTGCAGTATTTTAACTGAAATATTGTTGCTTATTAATATCTGAAAAGATAGTTACTTTGTTTTGTCTATATTTGGTGTATAATATAATTTACATTTGTTCCAAAAGAATTCTTCACATTAATTAAGTGACTTTTATGTTTCTTTTTCAGGCGCCGCGCACACCAGGTAATATGCCGCAGTTAAACTACGGTTATTGATTTATCGATTAAACTACAATCCCGTATACAGTATTGACTAACATGTGTATGTGTTATATGAATATTCTTAAAATGGTCCTTTATCTCAATGTTCTCCTCAAGGTTGCATCAAACTCTTGGATGGGGCCAGTCCAGAACCTTCCGTGAGTCCTTCATCTCAATCTTCTCCTCAAGGTTACATCCAACTCTCGGATGTGACCAGTCCAGAACCTTCCGTGAGTCCTTGCGATGGGATACTATTGACGAGTTACTATGCTATATATTATATTTAAGGCACAAAATGGCGGCATAACAGCTTACAATCCATTAATTATATCACACTGTCCACTCGTCTAGTCCCAACCAGTCAATGGACAGCCACCACCTCGAGAAGTGAGAATGCGAGTAAATCGCCACGAAGTCTACTCTCCCAACGAGAATTCAGTACCAGTTGACGTCAACCAGGAACCTCTCCGCATCAACTCACATTCTCAGGCCAGTGTTCCAATCTTGTCCAGTAGCCTCAGTAAGTCCACTGCTTCCTTCTTGCTTTTAATATAAGTATGACAACCATTTCTCAGATTGGTCTCATTTCATCGATGCAGTTATTATACTCATTTAATAATAATATGCGAATGCTAATATAATAGGAATTTACTTTCCGCACAAGCGAAAAAATCACGCATTAATTGTTTTTAACGTTCCACGTATTTTCAACTACGTTTATGTTTATATCGACATATTTTAAGTCAATACATACTTGTTTTAATATTTCAGGTTGGTATTAGCAAAAGCGCAACCGCGTCGTCAACTATAGATGGTTTTATAAAGATCACAGATACACATATAATTTATTTCCGCATATCGTAAATTGAGCTGCAATTAATTGTTACTTTTTATCCACGCATTGCCAACTAACTGAAAAACGAAGCAGCTTCGATTACAATATTAGCGCTTCGGAGCGTGAACGATAAGTGGTTTATATGCGGACAACTTTGAAATATTTTATGAAATTTTCAATATAATATATCGATTATAACCGTAAATTTATTACGGATCTTAGTTTTATGATGTCAGAGAGCTCAAAATTGTTCTCATTTACTTTTCGGATTTTTCTGAGTTTTCTATAATGTTGCGCTAACTGTATGATACTTATATATCTATTATTGCTCTTTCTGGGTTGGAAAATATGTTCAATATTAATATCAATAAAATTATAGTGCACAGTTTAAATTTAACAATTATAATTTTTTTTAAATAGATCAATTGAATAAGAGCTTATCATATTTATGTTATCTTGTCTTTTCATATTGTTGCATTCTGTTTTTATTTATAATACAGGTACTATATTTGATTGACCCATTTATTTAATTAATATATACATTAAATGGCAATCAATCGAAACTAAGTCTATCAAAACAAGCACGACAACGTGGCAAAAAATGAAAGCCGAGAAACGAGCCTCTCAAAAAGCAAAAATTTAAAATGACATTGATGATGTAAAGTATACAGCTTATAGCCAATGAAAAAATTGATAACACAATTCCGAAAAAATGTAATTGTTACAATGCTTGCTGTTAATTTAAAGTGCATAAACATAATATGGATCAGTAAGGAACGTATGTATAATCTGAAGGATAATATTAATAAACATTTTAATGAGATTACCTATATCGATGATTATAAGGTAAACCATTTTTCTCAGTATTACCTATATTAGTGCAACTTGACTAACTGTAACTATTAATAGTTCATAATAGGTGCATTAATAGTTCATAATAGATTGTTGTGCAGAAAAAATGATCACCACACGCAGTGCTACGAAATGCCACTCAAATAAAAGAACAATTCTTTAATATTTTCAGTTGTTGACTGTATTATACAGAGTTGTTCTTTTATGATACTCATAAGTTAGCTAAACTCACAAACTGGTTTCAAAAGTTGATGCAATTAAGATATTTATACCAATCACCGTCTATGATGCAATTCTATTGAGAATAAAGTTTAACCATTTGCATTTTTTAAGAGCTTCATTATAGTTTTGACATCGTATACAAAAACAATAGATTTTTATTACTGAGGTCAGTGACTTAACGCTCATTTTTACAATTGTTACTGCATATTTTGTATTAAGTTCTTTCGTATATTTTGATCTGGTAATTAGAAAAAAGCAAAATAACTAAATTTGTTGATTTGGCGACTAGGTAGGTAAACAAGTAGGTAATTAACTTAAAGTATTAAAAAGTGTGGCTGGTAGTACTGCATATAGTACAAAAGAATTAATAAAAGAATTAAGCAGTAACGAACGTTTTCAGTTGTATATTAGACCAACATATTTAGGCTATAACACTGTACAAGACTGTGTAACGCATAGAAATTTATGTTCACTCTCTCTTATGTAAAAGAAAATGGCAAATAATCTATTTCTATATGAGGCAAACATATTATTGCATATTGTGCGCAGGCAGGCTAAATAGAGAGAACATTGCAAATGTATACTGCTTCTCGTTGGTAGGCTAAGTCGCCCCTAGATTCTCTGCCGATTAATAAATGAAAATGATATATTTTTATGAATTTTTAAATATTCTCAGAATAATGTACACAATATACGAATATATGAATCATAGAGTAATTAGGTATATACAAAGATTGTTCACTCTTATTAATTCAGCATACAGTTCAATACTACTTATTTACCAACCTGAAAGCTTATGCAAAATATTGTTTTAAAAACTGAGAGCAATTAACTCGTGTATACAGTAAAATAGTTTGAAATATACATTGAGGCAATACATTATTTATTATAGACAACTATACGTATGTTGAAATTGTATGAGTACCTATATGTATTAGTTCTTAAAATTAATTTAATAAAAATATTTAATATTACTTTTTCTCACCCATGGAGCATTTACATCAAATTTATTAAAATAAAACGATTTTTTATTCACGAAAATTTACAGCGCGATGTATGTGAAATCGATAAGAGTATAAGAGTGCACTCTTTGTATTATCATTACTCTATGATTCGAATATAAGAAGAAGAAGCTGTAAGTATCTAGCTATAAATAAAGTATCGACATATTGAATAATATAGTCAACGAGGTCTAGAATCTACGCAAATTCATTCGCAAATTAGACTGCCACCATATATTTTGCGGCTTTTTCCGATGCTTTAATCCTGTTAAATCATAATTGCCATATTGATTGCCGGACAAGACTGAAGCGAAGAACAAAAAACGAATGTGGATATTTATTTTACTTTATCTACATAGATTGGCTATCTACAGAAAATAGCGTATCAATTTGGAGAAGTAGATTATGGCCAAAGATCCTTTCCAGATTTTTAATTGCAACACTTAAAAGTTTTGTTTATATTGTTATTTAAATAGGTTAATTGTTTTAAAAAATATATATATAGGTGAGTATAATATACCTACACTTGATTTTTGAAATGATTATGTTGACCACCATTGCAAAATGTAGAATATTTTCATTGGAAATATTTTAGGCGTCCATTCTGTGCATAATATTGATTATTTTATATGGAAAACAGATTATACAAAATGGCGGTGTTCTAGTTTCGAATTGAATTTTCTAGATTGCCGAACTATAATTGTACAGTTGATTGTGTTATTCAATATATCAATGGTATAATGTGATTAGCAGATCGATTTTTCTGGATACATATAGTTGTGTCGTTTATTGATACAATATAAATACATAGTTTGTAGTTATTTACAAGAAAATACTCGATGTTATTGATCAGTACTTACGATATAGGTTCACTAAGGCAATTTAAATCACGATACAATTAGTCTTTAAATAGGTACCCATACTAAACAAAATGATTAAATGCCGCATTCTTATTGGTGCTGAAAGGTAGTAACTTATAATAATTAAAAATCTATTCAGTAGTTCCATTGGATATGTTGTAGTAGTAGTAGAAGTAGCAGTAGTAGTAGAAGTAGCAGTAGTAGTAGAAGTAGCAGTAGTAGTAGAAGTAGCAGTAGTAGTAGAAGTCAGTAGTAGTAGTAGTAGTAGTAGTAGTAGTAGTAGTAGTAGTCAGTAGTAGTAGTAGTAGTAGTAGTAGTAAAAATAATGATAATTCAAAACACAACATCTGTACAAGTATATACATTCGAAGGGGTAGAGAAAAAGAGTGAGTATAGTGAGTAAATAAAATAGTAGTAGTAGTAGTAGTAGTAGTAGTAGTAGTAGTAGTAGTAGTAGTAGTAGTAGTAGTATAAGTAGCAGCAGCAGTAGTAGTAGCAGTAGTAGTATTAGTAGCAGTAGTAGTAGCAGTAGCAGTAGCAGTAGTAGCAGTAGTAGTAGCAATAGCAGTAGTAGTAGTAGTAGTAGTAGTAGTAGCAGTAGTAGTAGTAGTAGCAGTAGTAGTAGTAATAGCAGTAGTAGTAGTAGCAGTATAAGTAGCAGCAGTAGTAGCAGCAGTAGTAGTAGTAGCAGTAGTAGTAGTAGTAGTAGCAGCAGCAGTAGTAGTAGTAGCAGTAGTAGTAGTAGTAGTAGCAGTGAATATGTATCAGAATATTGAAACAAGCATTGCCTTACATGACTCAACTGTGTGTACCTTCTATTTGGATCTGCGTTCCCTCCTCTCCCCAGTTGGATCCGTTTTGCCAAGGAAGACGAGCGTTCTGGGTCAACAAGGTCTGTACATGGAGACTATTCGGAAAGAGATGATGCACCCAGGCGGTGTTGAAGTCACCCTCCCTGCTAGCTGCCTCGGCAAGAACCAAATCACGTTTGCTGTCCATGCTGAGAGAGTTTAGTGAGTAGTATATATTATGTGATTACACGGATTATAGTTTCTCCTCGTATACCAACTTTATGAACACAGATCTACCTAACAGATTAATATGGCCTTATGCCCGCTGTACACACGCTTAATAATCCGGCTTGATAGATAGTGAACTTGTTAAATAGTTTCTGTCAAGCCAATGGCAAAATCTTATTGGTTGATTCAGTAATCACGCGATTCAGCAACATATATGATCAATTCTTCTTCGCTACTTCTTCATATTAACTTATCATAAAAAATTATACAAAATCAAAGATACATCATTGTTCTGCTAATTTGTGTTGAATTAAAACTCGATAAGTTCAGCAAGCCAACAATAATTCTTGAAGAAGTAAGATTGTGTTTCATAAGATTTTTCATAAATTAGATTATCGCCTTTGTAAAATAGGTTAGTTTTTTGGTATATTTTTTCATAAATTAAAATTGTCAATATTTCGTGAATTAATATTTTTATCTACTATTTTTGCTCAATTTAATTACTCCACTACTTGATTGTAAATTAGTCTTAAATCAGTAGTATGATAGAGCGAAAAATATCTCGTGAAATAAGCTTTTCCTTCACCGATTTATCTTCTCGGGGGTTGTTTAATTGTTTCCTATGAGTAGCACAATAGGGCCTAGTATAACTATTGCTTTTTACAACAAATTTACAATATCTTCTAGTTTAGGTTACCATATATATGTGTATCATTCATTCATTTTGAATTGAACTGAACACTAATGAATCAATGAACTAGTAGTCTACTAGAAGGTTAAATTGACCAACTCGGTAATGTCGGCACGTGGTCGGCACCAAGCGATTTATATTAGATAATAGTAAATTGTTATTTTGAACAAGGCTGCAATTTAACAGGCTTATTTAAGCAATCTCAAAGTAGGAGTATCGACTTGTTTGAGTAGATCGACTTAACTGCGCCACATAACTTGGTATAGGCCAGATGCAAGGCGAATTTTCAAATCGAAAATACTACCTGATCATCCAAGCATATATATCTTAACTGTTAACAGACGCCTTTTTTGCCACAAGTAATAAACGTGTACCTATAGTGTTACCCCTTCTAGTTTTAATAATTCAAATTTGTATGCTTCATTCATATAAACAAATATCGAATGTGAATTAAATGAGTAATACTAGGAAACCAGCTGTTATTCCGTGCATCCTTGTAGATGCGCCTTATATACTCGGAAATAAAAGCACAGAAGTACATAATTGAAACCGTTTTATTCTATATTGATTCATCCTTAATTTCACTCAAATGACCATGTATGCCAGCTCTATTATCATTTTAGTATTTAATGATCCTACTTAGTATGTATTTAAGTCACAGAGGCAGCCGATGGTACCGATCTGGGTGGTGCTGTGTACAAATTATGGCTGGCTTATAGTTTTTACTGCTGTTGCTATTGTGTGTCAAATCTAGCCACACCATCACTTAAAAAGAATGATACAACTCACTCAGTCAACTTAGTTTAGCACAGATGAGCGCAGATTGGATGATATTATGGCAACACTGGAGTTTGTTATTCTCGTAGCAATACTCAATGTCAGGGTGCAGCTATTAATTGGTACTCGGCTTCTGCTTGCCGATAAGTTTAGTTACGCAGTCAGACAGTGTAAGACACGATACTAACACACACCTTACTACATTCATTCTTTTGTCTATTATATGTCTTATTTAGTACATCTTAAGGCAGAGTCAGTGAGATGTGCCTCAACACTCTCATGATTTCATAGTTTACTATTACACCGTCCCATTTTTCGCCAATCAGATTCAAGCAAAGTTGTCGTTTATAGCTGCGTGTGAAAATGGAACTAAAGCCCGGCGCCAATGTGAATTTTTATATCTATTTACTCATAAATATATAGTTAGTTACATACATATTGTATATGAAAGACTTGACCAATATAATAGACATCACCAGAATAGTTTGTGTTAGAGTGGACTCACTGGAAATCTGTCGCTTTGAAAGCCTCAAATGTGTGTTTTCTCCCTCACTGTGAATAACTAACTCACTACTTCATTCTGAAAGTAGATTTGTGAAATAACTTTTTCATTATTCTTAAAATAAACTAAATTAAAATGTAGCATTGTGTATAAAACGAGGATTAAAATATGACTATTTAAAATGAATGAAATATATAAGTAATATTAAAATACAGTATATAAAGTAAAGTAACTCACATGTGAAAGCTCCGTTTAACTAGTCGGTGTACAGTAGATCTATTTACACAATTTACTACACAGCAAACTATTTACTGGATTTTTGACCCCTTTGACTAAAACCGAAACTAAACACAAATATTTTCAGAATATATATCCGATATCTATGGACTTGACTCATATCATCTCTTGTGTAGGTAAATTTGTTGACATCAGATTGAATTTGGGCTTGCAAAGGTGTTTGCTGTATCTCGCCTATATTGAGTTATTAATGGCGATGTTAAGGTGTACTGGCGTATTGGAAGCAATCGATTCTCCTGCATTAAGTTTGTACTTAATTAAGAATGTTTTGTGTGTCATTGCGTACAGTTAGTTCACAACACTATTTAAATGGTTTGTTGCCGAGCGGCTATATTACTATGTTACGGGGATAATTTCCGTTTTAGTTGTTATTGATCCATTCTATGACATGTTAAGCAAAGCTGTTCAGATCTCTAGTATAAATCAGAAATTTGCACACTCATGTCGAGCACTAACGCTTTTAATGTCACTATTTTATCAGCACGCAGGCGACCTCAGATGCTTAGTTTACGCAGCCTGCTTATCCTTAGTACAAATACATTTCCTGTGTTTTTAACAACTGTCCTGTAAACAGAATAATATTTAAAAGTTGTCTATAAAATTGTAACTATTTAGACCTTCTTAAACGAGTATGTATTTTAGTTAAACTTAAATTACATTGTGTTTGTTGATACACACATTGTCGTTTTCTTTAATTGAATATATATTTATATTTAATTTATTATGTTGGTACCTATATATTGCTTATAGAGACGATTCTTTTAATCTGTAAACCTCAAAATGTTAGTTATTTTAAAATTCAAAGTTAAAATATGATAGTAGTTACTGACTTCTGTTAGGTTGACTGGTGTTATTACATCATCGAATATACGCGAATTTGTGACGAGCTTTAAATTTGTAATCATTTGGGTTTCCAAGTCTGCATTTAAATTTAATTTTACAGTTCAATAGGCCATTTCAGTGTATTACTTAGCTTGGTTTAGCTTCATTCTTACATCTGGCCAATAAAATAGAAACTCATTAACAGAAACCAAACGAGATTGCCTCAGATTTCGGACACACCAACATACTATTCACCATCTAGTCGAAAGCTAAGCGAAGTTAAGCGCGCTTATATGGCAACTGAAAAGGTTAAATTAGCGAAAGGTAGAACTCGACATGTAAAGGTAGAGCTCGACATGTAAAGGTAGAGCTCGACATATAAGGGTAGAACTCGACATGTAAGGGCATAGCTCGAAATGTAAAGGTTTGAACTCGACATGTAAAGGTAGAGCTCGACATGTAAGGGTAGAACTCGACGTATAAGCGTAGAGCTCGACGTGTAAAGGTTTGAACTCGACATGTAGAGATAGAACTCGACGTATAAGCGTAGAGCTCGACGTGTAAGGGTAGAACTCGACATGTAAAGGTAGAGCTCGATATTTAAAGGTAGAGCTCGACGTGTAAAGGTAGAGCTCGACGTTTTAGGTTAGACGTTTTTGCATTAATCTCAACTTACTTAACTGTTTCAGCCGGCTCGACTTCGCTAAGCCACAGCCCTTTATTCTCTATGAAATGTTGACGCAGTCCACTCCACCTCTGGACTGTTTAAACCAAGTTAAATGCGAAATTTCGAAATGGCTTAGCTTTTAGTATTCTAATGAACTAAATACTTGAATTAATGCCCCCTTGATTCGTGCTTCCAGCGTCGCCTACATCACGGACACAGATACCTGCACGCTCAAACCCTTCTTCCATGTTGGCGATGAGGTAATCTCGGTGGACAACAACTCCGTCACACCGAAATTCCTCCCCCAAAAGTTGATAGCGAAAGCTCTTCGAGACAACAATGCCAGCGTTTCACTCCGTCTGAGGCGTCTGCCTTTCGCCAAGGCCTTTGTTGTCCTCAAGCAGACAGCAACGGACTGCATACTCAATGGACTGACACTCGTGTCGAAATATAAGGTGACCATGGCAAGAGGAACCACTATAGACTGTAGAAGAGGCCATCTAAGTTAGAACGATATAAGATGTCTCTATAAAATAGGCTTGTAAAATGTCTTCAATTGAAACCTTGTCGAGATGAGAACAGCAAAACATCTTGGTTAATATCTTTTTGACTTTTTTCGCGTATATTGATTGTCAAATTGGATTTGTGCGAAATTGTGCTTCCTGTTTTAATGTTCAGTGCTTACTGGAGGATACCCATCTGGTGATGTATTTCATTGTAACTTGTAAATACTTTCTCATTCCATTCAACACATAAACAGGGAAATCCAGCTGACCATGTGACGTCATCTCTAAACAGAGAATGCCACTTGCTTGCCAGCTTGAATCAGAGTTATTTTCTATATTCTTAACGCCAAAATTCAGCGTCCAAAGCTTATTATTCGGTTATATTTTTATGTAATAGTGTAAAAACTAAAAATGAATATTTTAAATATTTCATCTACACATTATTCTAAGTAATGGCTAATGACGTTTTCAAATAGTTTGATTAATTATAGTTGGGAATTAAATCGAATTAAAATATTGTTACTTGATGAAAATATTCTGATGATACTGCTTAGCGAAAAATCCTGGCACTCCAATATTTCCTTTATTATGTTTCCTAAATTAAAGTAATTAAGGCATTATTACGATAGACTTTTTAAAAATTATTTCTGGTCACTTGCGATTGCCTCTACTAACTAACCTACGATTCTTTTTTTGGTTCAACATATTTTAATCGATACATTTCATCGATTGAGCAGATAAAGAATATGGAGGAAGGGAATATTCTCCGTAGACACGGGCTACCCGCAGACACGACCAGTCGCTCCGGATTCGGGAAAGGAATGTGGGCGATAACTGAAGTCAACAATCGAACACCAGCCCCTGGCACCGATGAATGTGTGAGTGAGACGAAGGGGTAGCGTAAATTTGGATGATGTACTTCCCTTGATGTAGGTGAAATTCAACGATAATTTTCAAATCAAGAATAGGTACCCAACTCATCCAATCTTAACGGGCGCCAAATGTTGGATTATTATCGAATGTTAATAGAGGTCTTTTTGTCCACGAGACTAGAAATACTTGCTAATGCCATTGGTTTAAACAAATTGTCCTTCTAATAATAGTTATAAATCCGTTTTATGGGCACATCAAATATAGCATGTTAATGAAACGCTTTGTAGTATGCAAAATAAAGCGACTATAAGTTGCTTTTAAACATTGAATAATTATACACAACTTATAACTTATATAATACTACTGAATAATGTTCTAAGTAGTGCATAGATATAATATTTATTTTTATAAATGTTAGGGTATTTTTTTTTTTAAATATATTTAAAAAAATTTTAATATGAATCTATTGATTAGCTAGATCAGTAATAATAATAATTGATTATTATTATCATGAAGAAACGACTTTATTTGATATTATTGATATAATACATACTATTAATATCGATGATATGTCGAGGTTAATGACTATATTTGAGGTCATATAATATATGTATAATGTCCTCTTTTCTCTAAATTTTATAATTATATTTTGATAATTATAAGTATAATTTATCGTGTCTTCCTTTGCTCCCATTTAGCGCACGTTCCTGGAGATGAATTCGCGTGAAGTGAGCATTGTCGTCCAGCCAGCGTTCTTCGTAGATGACTTATTTGCTTCAATTAAGAAGTAAAGACAAGAAAAGGCATCTATTTTATTTCATCCCCATTTCCGGAAAGTGTTTATATTTGTTTATTTTTCGAAATACAGCTGTTATATTCTTTAATTTTGACTTATTTTCTTCATCGTCTTTATATACAATTACAGACAGAATCACTTATTTATACACCATGATACAAATCCTTGTTCACTAGTTTTGATAATTTAGTTATTTAGGCACATTTTCAGCACGTACAATTCACCATCTTGTATATATTTTCAGAGAAATTGTTTCACGTTATATGACAAAATACTAATGTATTAGTCATTTCCACATTTAATGTATAATATTTTTGAGGATGCTCAAATTATATAATTTAATCTATTTATAATTTGTTGTATCGGAGTTTTTTATACATTTTGCCAATTTTTTATTTTTAGGTTTGTGAATATTTTTAATATACGAAAAGTCTGATTCGTACATTTCAATAGTATTATGAATAATATACCTTTATCTACATACTTATATTTCTTTGTTCATATTGCTTTCTCGTCATTTAAAAGATCTTTTATAGTAGCAAACACTTTTATGGAGATTATTTATCTATACAATTTTATATACACATCACACACTTTGTAATATTTATATTATCAATAAAGTCATCGTTTGGATTTTTTCTTTTAATCTACATTTATCATCTGATGATGAAATTTGAAGACAAAACCCGTTTTTTCTAAATATACCGATTTCCAGATTGTATTGATTTGAAATGAATTTTTATTTCTAGTTCACAATCATATCAATATACTTAAACTGGCTTGTAATATATTATACTGAACTCTCTAATGATTATGTCAAATATTACATTGATTAAATAGTTGTTCTTAATAACTGACAATTGCATAAATAATGCTGGCTTATATTTGAATCCAGGCCAAATATACGAAAGGATCGTAACAAAATACGCGGTACCAATGGTATTTAGTATGAACGTTAAGTAATGTGAAAATTGTGACTGATACTGGTGCCGAGATTAATATTTTGCCAACATTCCTTTTTCAAACCTTGAAACTTATACTAATGTAAAAGTAAGGAATTAGGGTAATTTTGAAATAGATGTAGTGGAAAAATATTTCTTACCTATATACCAGAATGTTTCTCTCACTGATACTTTTTATGTTGTAAATGTATAACACACTTCAACACTTCCATTTTTTACTTACAAACTTTGCAAACAGTTAGGAATAATTTCTGAATTATTTAACTAATTTACATTGTACTAATTTTATAATGTTTATAAAAGCCTATACGTCATTTAGTAGGTAGTGGTTGGTAAATTGATAACATCCACTCTCTAAATAAATAAATAAACTTTTCATAGCTTCCTATTTGTACTTCTCGCGTTGTACTTTTTTTTAAATAAAATTTCATAAAATTAATTTCATGTTTATATTATTACATTCACTCTCAGTTCTATTTACAACTGCAATTATCATACCGTTATTTATAGTTGTACTTATTACTAAACAGCAAACCCTACTCACTTTCTGCCTCAGTTACCTATATATGTAACCTATAGGCCTTCCAAACTCATTGAACAAGATGTTTTTAGCATTTTTAATCATTTATGTGCGTACCAATTTCTATTCTGTTATTTTTTCTTTTATGTACGCGATTCCCACTCTCATTATTCAATTAAACACTTAATTATTAAATATATTCTATCAATGCTGTTTTCATATTTAATGTATATGTAATTTTAAAATGAAGCCCCTATAATTATGTTCATACGTCTCCTAAGGGGTCACATATAGGAACTCTATGGCCGCTTTCAATGCGGCTGCTTAGATTTGAACAATTTTGCAATTTTGGCCGCATAGAATTTACAGTTTAGTTACTTTAGGTATTTTATAGTATAGACTACATTAATATTTATAGTCTTTGTGATGCAGCCTTTTTCTACAACTCATAAATTGTTGTATAAATAATTGTACATATATGTTAATATTATTGACATATATGTGCATTTTAGTGACATATATGTACAGTTATCGACATATGTGTACAATTATTGACATATATGTGCATTTTAGTGACATATATGTACAGTTATCGACATATGTGTACAATTATTGATATATATGTGCATTTTAGTGACATATATGTACAACAGTTATCGACATATGTGTACAATTATTGACATATTTGTGCATTTTGGTGACATATTTAGGGGAATTTCGTTTTGAACCCCTTCGGCTGCCATAGTCCTTAGATTTTAATGAATCACATTAACTACTCTGTATGTGTATAGGCATAATGAAAAGAATAACCAAAGTTATAAACACAATGTATAATTAAGATAAGCATTTCAGAAGAAAAAAATAAGTAAATTGTAGATTATTAATCAACTTTTCATATGTGTCAACTGCAATCAAGCTTGCATGGATATGAAACATATAGTATACTTTTATATTATTTATTTATATTTATATATATTATAATTAATTATATAGTATATCTTTGACACCCCCGTCAAAGGGAGTCAAATTTCACACAAAACCCATCTCCCCCACCCGTTAAACCTCCATACATAACTAAGCATAACTATGCAGCTATTATATAATATAAAAACGTAATTGCATTACAAAGAAAGAATATAGAACATATATCGCATAAATGATTTTAATTAGACCTTAGATGTTGAACACTTTCGCATTATTATATCTCATATATTGTTTGATATGCATTAAATTGAAAGCATTAAATTTATATCCACCAAATTGGTGATAAATTGGCATTAGCTCAAATGGAATGTTATTTAGCCTTACTATTGTTCTCCATAAAGAGTATTGCGTCATCAGTCACTCATACATTGACTGAGCCCCACCCAGCTTTCCTATTTAACCCCCTATTATTTTTAAAATACCTACCTTTTGTATGCAATTTTGTGCTTCTAACTCTCTTCTATATTAAATTGGATTTTAACTTATTACAATTTATTAAAGAAAACTAACTACTCATCACTTTCAGTGCCAGACGCCACAATGGATTACTTCAAATTAAATTCATTGGATTTTAATATACCCAAATAACATATTGCAGTACGCATAGAATTACATAATATATATATACAATGAGGCCATCTTCAGAAAGGAGGTATGGAATCATTTTGGCGAAGATGATAACCGCACAACGAACGCCGCGGAGTCTTCCCTTCACCGAATCAACGGCACGTGTGGTAAACACAGACTGAACATTCATGCGTACTGCCGGGAAATTCGGAATTCAGAGGTTTGAATCACTCAATTGGAAAACGGAGGACCTCTTCCAAAAAAGAAGCGCGTCTATCGTGATCTGCAAGAACGTCTAAGGCGTTACCGACTGGAGTTTGACACTGGTGTCAGAAACCTGCGACAATATTTTGATGCATGTTCCCATTAATTACATGATAACCTAGTGTAATTTTTTTAATTGACTTCAAATATTAACCATTATTTTTTATTTCACCCTGATTTCTTAGTTGTATTCAGATTTCATGTGTATAGTCTTCATAATCTAATAAAAAAATGTTTTTAACATCTAGCAAAATGTTACTTTTTAATTTTGTTCATTTCTCTAAGTAGTAGGGAAGGTGTGACACGAGAACAAAGGACCTCCCCCCCTGGCAACAAGACGCCATGGCAACAAACATTTTGCGCCAAATTCAAATTTAAAAGTGCGCGGGATTGTGTGGCGCCAAATTCAAATTATTAAT
>JAYRBW010063219.1:0-29898 GCA_036023295.1 Invenusta paracnida
ACATTTCGTTGAAATAAGATATGTGCAAAAACAGTTTCACTTATTCTACAATTTATCAACGATTTTACGACAATTTTAACTTTTAGAGCGTTTTTACGTAGGTGCAGAAACATTAAATTGTGCAAAATCGCTCTAAAAATACCTGTGCAAAAAAGTCTATTTGTGCAATCTGCAGGGCCCTTACGCCTTTTCACCCAAGCTGCTCTTAATAACGATCACGTCCTCTTCCAGTATGTACCAAAACGCTCGACTCACCGGACTGAACGCTTCATCCAGCTTCCTTCTCACTCGACAAGATACAGGAACTCCTTCTTCCCATACAATATGATACTTAATAATAATACTATTATCACATATTAACGTAATTATCATATTAACTTATCAACATATTATCTTATTATCTTATTATCTTATTATCTTAGTATTAACTATACTATTCTTACTATTATTAATTCTATTCTATACTTTTTTTGTAACTATACTCGTGCCTTCCTTGCTTTCCACTATGGTACTTCACGCTTTTTTGTTTATAAATATACAATTATTATTATGATGGTTAATATAAGCATCGGTATTACACCCCCCCCCCCTAAAATAATATTTATCGTTAATTTGACAGTTTTTGAAATTTTTTAATTGGTAATTCTTAAGTCTAGTTCTACAAAAAAAAATTAGGTATTAATACATAGATATACCTACAATATTTTTATGCATGCAAAATGAATTTAATAAGTTGCTTACAAAAAATTATACTCTTGGTACGCGCTGTGATTTTATAAACTAAAAATGATGATATTCTGACGTAGTGTATATATTTGTATTTACATATTTTGCATATTACCATTTGTAGGTATATGTATATATTTAAAATTGATAGCTGATCGGATAAGACAAGCTTTTTTCTAGAGTTCTTTGGAACCCATACTATATTATAATGGATTATACTGAACAGGATATGAAAGTATTACCAATATCATATAAAATTACTAAAATTTATAAATGAGTAAATTAATATATCCTATTACTCGACCCTGTACGACATGTGGTTTTGGAGATGAAAACGGAGCTGTGTAGATAGGCTTTTTATATAGGAAAATTAATTTCGCCATAACATAAGAATGAAGTAAACAAATTAAATTTAGAAAAAAGTCGTCATCTAATTGTATTATATTTATTTTAAGGTATTCCACGACTTTTTATTCCAAAAAAGTTCTCGAGATGAAAACGGAGCTGATCGCAGATATGGATCGAGATGAGCGCGGAGGAAGGTTTAAAATACGTCACAATTTTTGAGACCTATAATTTGTGACATGGAGTTAAAATATATAGTTTATTAAGTGGCATTTAAAAACTAATTGAATTGACTAAATACAAACATATAATTGAATAATGTAATGAACATTTTTTTCTAATTGCGCGATGAAAAGCTTACTTTTACACGTTCCCTTGCATATCACTCTTCGTCACGAATCTATAACCCCTCTCTAGTGTGACGTAATTATCGGACCCGAAAAGTACTTATGGATTAAAAAAAAATACAACTGTGAATCTAATGTTAAATATGTACTGGTATGTATAAACTGTACATAAAAAGATGTTATACATATGTATATCTACATATTTCAGTAGTAAATTCTCTTGAATTTGAAAAATACATTGAAAGAAATCTAAGAATAAAAAATAATTTCTCGCATACGTTTCTGTAGCATAAAATCTTTAAAATAAAATTGAGAAAATGAGATATTTTATAATTCCTAATTTAAACATTTCGTGTACCAAATTGTATAAATATTTTCTTATATTATATAAATAAGAACAAAGATAAATTTGTTTTGGCGCGTAAGTTTCGTTTAGCAAAAACATTGAATTTTTATAAGCTATATTATAAAAGGTCAGTAATTTTTAAATCTAAATACATACTTTGTTAATAACATTCTAACTTTTCTGGTTACTTTTTTAATATGAATTTAAATGTTTTCTAGCTATAAGTGTAATACTAATACTGAGTCGGAATATAATTAATCAATTATAAATAGTTTTAAAAGTTATACTATAATTGAAAGACAATTTGCTATGCTATATTATTTACCATGCTTTTATTTTTATTACACTGTTGGCATGTTTATTTCAAGTCGAATCAAATTCAAAACTATTTTTCGACAAAACATCCTTAAAAAAGTTTTATTATATAATAAATATATCTGTATCATATGACATATGTATTTCTATTTTCTAATACTCAAATAGTAATGCCAATGCCATTGGCATTATTAAGTAATAGCAGGCATGAAAACTTGAAAAAAATTCTACTAGCCAGCTGAGCATGTTGGCAAAAAAAGTTATTTGGTATGCCTGCCAGAATTTTTATTTAAATTGAAAGCAATTATTAATATCAAGGCAAAGCCTAAGAGTAAGACTAAGAGTATAAAGGCAAAGCCAAGGCCAAGGGCAATCCCATATTGATATTTTAGCATCCCAAATTATTTTTTTTCAAATTTTGTTAAAATCTTATTTAAATAAACAAAAATATAGCAACAAATTTACAGTTATCTCCATTTTATTGTTTTTTCATATGTATATATATTATATACCCATAATCATATACACTACTAACTAAATATATATTGGCAACCAGTTGAGTATGCCGCCCAATACCGTACTGGTTGGGCAAAGACCAGTTAGGTATTTTTTTAATATACCTAACTCAGCGGATTAGAGCCCAACCAGTATTGTACTGGGCAGATTAGAACCTGACCAGTACTGTACTGTGCAGATTAGAGCCCAAACAGTACTGTACTGGGCGGATTAGAGCCTGACAAGTACTGTACTAGATGAATTAAACAATTGTTAGCAATGCAGTTGAGTATACCACCCAATACCATACTAGTCGGGCAAAGGCCACCCAGTTAGGTATATTAAAAAAATACTGAGCTGGTCGAATTACAATTATCTGTCTAAATTATGAAACAATTCAGTTTAAATACTTTTTTGTAAATTAACTATGATTGTATTTGTAAATAAAATAAAATGTATTCAAATCAATTTGTTTCATAGTGAATAGTTTAAAACACTTATCAACACTAAAATACTATAAACTGATATTAATATTATTTGGTGACCAGTTGGGTATACCACCAAATACCTTGTTTGTGTACCACCCAATACCTCATAATTTAAGCAGATAATTGAAATTTGTTAAATTACACAAAAGTATTTAAACTGAATTGTTTCATTATTAAAGTGGATAATTGTAAGTTGACCAGTACAGTATTGGGCAGTATACTCAACTGGTTACTAATAAATGTTTAATCCACCTAGTATGGTACTGGTTGGTCTTTTATCCGCCCAGTTAGGTATATTAAAAAAAAAAAAACTGGTTGACAAGTTTTTTTTTATTATACCTAACTGGGCGGTCTTTGCCCAACCAGTATGGTGTTGGGTGGCATACTCAACTGGTCGCCAACATATATATAATTTACCACATCCAAAGTTGTAGACAGGTAATTAACAATGGAGACATTAGGGATTAAAATAATTTACATTTGCTTACTCTATTATTGTCATATTTCGGGTGTTGAACAAAACATGCTACATATTATTAATTCTTCTTTGAAAAGCTATTTTGGAAACCTTATAGGGAGTGGACTGGAATAACTATTGAGCCATTGTTCTCAGATCATGACTCCAAATACATTTAAATTGAATGCAATTATTATTATCAAGTATTTTGGTTTATTTAGAGTCATGATCTGAGAACAATTGAACAATAGTCATTCCACTCACTAAATCATTTTGTGAAATAGATTTTCAAATAAGAATTAATAATATGTAGCATGTTTTGTTTAACACCCAAAATATGATAACAACAGACAAAGCAAATGTAAATTATTTTAATCGCTAATGTCTCCATTGTTAATTACCTGTCTACACTTTGGAGACAGTAAATTCTTTGATTATATTTTATTAAGTTAAATGCTACTAAGTTAACAACTCACTGGGTATATGTGCATATATTACATAATGTATACTCTAGTTGATTTAGGGTAGTGCAGTTTTCACACTGAGTTAAAGACATGGGAATTTATTAATAACAGGCACTGCATGTGTGGCAGTATAGACTGTGAGCTTTGGGAATATGGGCATGGAAATAGTTATAAATAGGGTAGGAAAACCTGTAATTTAGTAATATGTTTGCCAAATACCTAGATAGAAGGTTGCATACAAACTTGGATGTGCAAAATAATACATCATCATTCTGCCAGCAGTTAATTTATATGTGTGCCTTATATGTGTGTATGGGTAATCCAAAAGTTTAATGTTCTAAATTAAATAAAAATATTTATAATAAAATCCAGTATATTTAAAGCACAAACATAATAAAAGGAACAGCCAATATTCATAAAATCAGGATTTTGTGACAAAAAAAATTACTACAAGATTATTTACAAATACAAGGCCAAGGGATACTGTTCATTGATACACAAAATAAAGCCAGAAAAAATGTTACCATTCTTAAACCTGTTTCTCCACAGAAACTCAGCTATATAGGACGGAAATAAAGCATGACTTGTTCCATATTGATGATGCAGCTTCCTCTTAGCACGCATCCATTTAGTGGTTCTGGTAATGTATTTAAAACAATTTTATTTATATAATTATAATATTATATTTTACACTATTATTTTTATATATATTTTTATTTAATTTATGACATTAAACTTTAGGATTACCTATGTATGTTACATGAAATTAAATGAGTCAAATATCTTTTCTTTCCAAAGCATTGAGTTTTCTCTACATCTTGCCTATAAAAAGAGCACTTGCCAGCCAGAGTATTACATTTTATAAACCTACTCACCTAGCATTAAAATCACCTGCCATGGACAACAAGGTAACAATTTTTTCATCCCTGGTTCTGTCTGTACTTGAATAAATTAGGTCACTTGTGTTAGAATAAAATTGTTGCTTCAATAAAATTTCTTTTATTCTATTAATGTTGGACATGATGGCAACCATAACTTGGAGATTGGTTGCCTGACAAGGCAACCACATAGAAAAGTTAATGTCAAGCACTGAAAGGCCAAGGGAAATATGTTTTTTGAGAACAATATTAATATTTTATTGAATTGAATTGAATATACAAAAATATTTGATACATTCTGTTTAGAACCATTCTACATTTACTTTTAGTTTAATAAAACCATGTAAAAAGAAATAATTGTTATTATATTGTCAAGCCAAGGTCATTACTAATACTGTAAATATAACTTGTAATGTAGAATATTTTAAAATTAAAATGAATCTATGCTGCAATAGTAATAAATAAACCTTATAAACTATTTCAATTACTATAATATTAATACTATAAATGTATATACTTTTGTGATTCTATTAAAAAGCTAATTTTTAAATATTTTTATTGACTTACCTATAATTATATAAAATCATTTGCATTTCTGAGTTATTACACCTTTGAATTTGCTGCCAATTTTGCATCAGTTTTGCAGTAATATTTGCAAATTGAAATCAGCCGTGTATTTCACAACAAAAGAATTATATAAAACATTATTTGTACTTTCCAATTTTTCTAGATTTTTTACCAATTTTTTTAAATATTTCAAAACAGATAACATATATCCATTAATATTATGTTGTTGATTTTTTATACTTATATTAATTAATGATATTATAAACATACCATTTATAAGGTAATCATTATTCATTGAGAAACTACAAATAAGTAAAATCATTAAACTCTAAAGTTCAATAAATGATGAAAATGACCTCATAATAGTGTACCACCAAATAATTTGTATACTTAATAGAATTAATGCAAGCTGTTTTGATAAAAAAATACCAATTACTCATAAGTTGTATTTTAAGTAACTGAAGGTTGCCTCTGACAACCTCTCTTTAATATAATTAAATAAAATGTTGGGTTTCTTGAATACTATAGCTTGTTGACTGACCACACAAATAATGAGCAGTTTTTTACTGGCAATAATCATTCTCAACAGATCAACTGCTTGTAGTATTCTTATGGAAACATTGGTAAAGATCAAGAATATCATGGATGATAATACTGTGCCTTGTGGTAGACCCCTTTTAAGCCACTCTTGGATTCAACAAACTGTACCTTTGTCTAGTTCTATACTGATTTGTCCAATCTACCACACTTATCATAGTCCTCCAAAAGTCTAGTAAACAAAGTATGATCCATTTTATATTTTGAAAGCCATTTGTTATGCTCTGACTTAGTCATATAAGCTGATTTTCAGTACTTATGACCACTCTAAAATCTACTTGTAGTTTGGTGATTCTATCTTTTTTTAGTCAATAAAGTATCCTGTTACATAGTACTCATTCTATTAATTTGCTCAACAATAACATTAGACTCACAGGCCAGTATGATTCAACTGCCTCATCCAGCTTCCCTCACTTGAGTGTTTGGACTGTTTTCTAGTTTTGTGGGACTGAACTAGTATGTAGTGACTAATTCGAAGTTTAGTCATCTATTGTGTCTGGAAGTATTTGTCCAGTATCCATGCATGTATATGATCAGATCCTGGGACATCATTTGGGGCTACTTGTTTAAGGACTTTGCAAACTTCAATGTGGGTGATTTCATTTATTACTTTCTATTCTCTTCTTAGTATCTTAATGACTTTTCTTCATTATGACCTTCACTTTTCTGATCTTAGTATATTATTGTAAGAATACATTTGCTTTACTACTGTTGGATGCATAGTTTTTGTCATTGTGGATTAGAACTTTATTTTTTTCATTCTCATCTTTATTTTATTTTTTGATTTTGAATAATTTTAGAAGCATCCACACTTTTTTTTACACAAAGCTTATAAATTTTCCACAGTTTTCCACATTACTTTTCAAATGCTCTTTGCTGTAATTTCAAATATTTTTCTTAATTTCAATATTTTTATCTGAATTGCTTCCCAATTTATTTCTTACATTTTTAGCTGGTCACTTATTTCAATATATTTTATTTCTTCTGTCAGGTAATATATGTTTGCTGTGCATATCTTATTTAGGACAATATGTTTTGGATCTGCTTTCTAGAAAAGTTCTAATAAATATACCTTTGTTATTTGTTACAGACTTATCCTCAGTGTATTCATACCCAGTGTTTCTTCTTTTGCCTTTATAAAGTCTTCCCATTTGGCTTTCTTCCACTCTAACATCCTATTTGTTTTTGTGTTCAGGTGTTCTTGCCATCTTCAATCTCCACTCATATTGGTATAGTATCAGAATTCATCTAGTCAGACAAGGATTCTCCATTAACATCTATCATATAAACCCTCCTGGTAAATTGTAACATATGGAGTTGATCTTCTACCTGTATTTTTTTCTCACCTGGTAACTTTTCCATTGCTAAGTATACAATATACAAATATGTCAGCATCATCTATTAAATTTGTCATCTACTCACTCTTATCTGCTTTGTTATCCATAGATGGCTATGTCCATTAAAATCGCATAGCTTTATCCAGTTTGGATGTCCATTTGAGTGATCTCTAATCCAACATTCTTTTTTCCCCATTCTTCTGTGTTCTGGCGGCAGTATACGTTAACTATTTTTAACATTTCTTTATTGTAGCATAGGATTTTGGTGTAGAAAACCTTGGTGAACTCTATATGCTGTGATTGCCATGGCATTTCTTGATATGTATACCTGTCTTATTTAGCATTACTAGGCTTCCTCTTGGATTCTCTCTGAATTCCTTATGACCCAAGGCATAATATAATATGTTATATTTTCTCTGAGTCACTACTCCTGCTTTGAGTCTCATCTGGATTTGTTCCGAGTTTCACAAATCAACATATTAATTACTGAGATAATTATCATGTTTCAATTTGTCTACATGTCACAATTATTGCTATTTTAGTGTACTATATAATTTATTTATTATATTCTACTTGTTCCAGCCCTTTCTCACCGTCCTTACCAACCTGGAGCCTAGCTTTCCCGGTGCCACTCCACCCCCACAAGGTCCGCCAGGCAGTGGAGGTGGACCACCACCACCCCATCCCCCTGGCGGTCATCGTATGTCCACCACAGTCGGTGGAGGTAGCATGTCCCTACAGCAAGGAGGTCCCCCTCATCTGTCCCACCCACAGCAGGCTCCTGGGCCTATGCAACAGCATGGTGGCCCACCAATGCCACCAGGTCCTGGGGGTGGTGGGGGCCCCGGTATGCCTCCGCATATGATGCCACCACACCATGAACGAGATCCAAATATGCCACCTGGAATGATGACACATGGCCCCCCTATGCACCATCCACACCCCTATATGCAGCCGTAAGTTCACTACTATCTTACCAGCTCGTGGATAGATAGAGTAGGTCACAACGATAAATTTATGTTTATTATTAACACTATTTAAATTCCATTTAAATTTTAACATAAATGTGTGATATCTTTAGCTACCTATGATTGATATGTATTGTATTTATGATATTTTTTAAAACCTTGTTATTTTTTATTAAACAACAAGTTTTTGAACTCTTAGTCTTAGAAATACGTTTTAAAACATTTCTTTTGTTGCACTTCTATTAAATTCAACACTTTTCCTATTTTAGACATCGTGTTCCTCCTTACATGAGTCAACCAGACTACAGGATATTCGAAATTAACAAACGTCTCCAGCAAAGAACAGATGTAAATTTAGACTTCCTTACCTCGATTACTAATATATTTTTTGCACTCTTTGTGGACATTATTTGAAATTATTTTTGAACTTTTAAGGACTGTGACAACCTTTGGTGGGATTCCTTTGCAACAGAATTCTTTGAAGATGACGCAACTTTGACACTTTCTTTTGTTATGGACGATGGACCAAAACGCTACAGTAAGTTCATTTTGATTCAACGTTTTTTGACAATTTATCATTATTATTATTTACTACTTTATTAATCTTCATTATTTTTATTTATTTTATTCAATTGATTAAAATTTATTATTGAATCATTTTATTTATTTCAATTATATAAATATTTATTTAATCTTTTAAGCACGTATTGTGCTTAACAAGTTATATTTATTTCAACTTGAAAGTCAAGTATTGATTATTATAGAGGATTTTCTTTAAATAAAGTTACTTTGATATTTAAGTGGAATAAATAAATATTTTCATTTATAAGGAAGTTTATATTATTTTTTTAATGGCTATTTATGCAATTTTTTACAATTGTAAAAGTCTTAAACCTTTCTAAACAAGATTTTTAGTATATTTGACGCTATCGGTTAATGTAAGAACTAGTTATGTCCAATTATTACATTATATCATTGTAGAATGTTTACTTAGAGTAATATTTATTGACAATAAATAACGCTATGTAAATATGAACTTCTACTGTTTATAGGTTACACATCTTATGTGTACACCTACATATATTTTACACAAATACTGAATACTGGGTTCTTTAGACAGTATGTTCTTCTTACATTATTCAAGTTTGATTAAAAATTATTTGACTTAATAATTACAAACGCTAAGCCAATAGTTAAGTATAATAGGTATTGATCGCTTAATCGATGTTATGCATTTATTTGATAGTATGAATATTATTATGTATGCAGTGTACCTCATTTATTGATTTATATTGCATTTGAATTATATATTATGCTGTTAATTGTTTCGACTATTTAATGTTAATAGAGCTCAGAATTAAATATATATACTTTTTTTAATAGACAACATTTAATTATCATTCACTCACTATAACTAACGTAAACATTTAAATCAGTATGCTAAGGAATTTTCATATTCTATATATATATACAATTATACAAAAATGTCACATGTTTTTATATCTTATTATGACAATGACATTTGCTGGAAAGTACAGTTAGAGTTTGGAATACATAAATTTCGCTAATGGTAGTTATTTTATTAATAAACATAATTTTTAATCTATCGAATTTCTCCTTTCCTTATTGCTTTGTTATTACAAATAAATTATTAGATAAATACAAATTTAATTTTGCATCTGCTTTCTTCTGTCTCGTTCTCTCCAGCTATCGGGAGGACCTTGATACCGCGCTACTTCCGCAGTATCTTCGAGAGCGGCTGTTCCGAGCTCTACTACATGTTGCGGGTTACGCGTGAGTCCTTCCACACCACTTCTCTTTCGGTTGACTCGGAACAGGCCAGCATGGTTATGACGCTTACAAGGCCGTTACCTAGTACCGTGGTGGTGGAAGGCCGACTTCTCCTAGAGTTCACTTTCGATGACCTCATGCGTATCCGCGCATGGAACTTCCAAATTCGAACACACAGGGAGATGGTACTCCGATCTATGCTCAGTATTCAGGTGTGTAAATATTATATACATGTGTATGTGCATTTTTTCACTGCACAATCTAGGATATCAGGTTCATAAATTTTTTTATAGAGTACACAATATTATTATATTTTATTGAGCAGAGATAGATGTTCTTCACTTTGATGGAGTGTGGGCCCAAATTCTGAATGGCCGCCTTTTGTTTTATCTCAGGATGGTGATGACGACAAAATCATAATATTTGCCACAGTAAATAACATTTCTCTTTTGTGCCGATATTTTACAATATTAATGGACGGAACATTTAAGTCCAAGGCTGTTCGCCCAACTATATACACGGTCTATAATACTATAAAACTATAAATACACGGTTAGATATAGTATAAAGCCACTTTAAGACTGACATGCTGCCTTCTTTCTGCAAAGGACGAACACACTTATGAAAGAGTCTTCCGTTTGCTACAGAATGCTTCTACTCGAATGGGTTTACAACTATAACTAGAAACGATACAGATTGATTTCGAAATGGCATCTTTCAATGCATTCGCACTTGTTTCCCCTTGTCCAGAATCCGTGGTTGCCTTTTCCATTACGCTCAGGTGGTCTGGAGGAAAATACAAGACCTGGGTTTAGTCGTTAGATACCGAGATGATCTTGCGTTTAATAGACTTGTTCGCCCCTGCCTTGGCTTGCCTTTTATTCCTCCAAATTACATCGATGAAGTCTGGATAGAAGCCTTGTAGGAAGTGGTGAATGATTACGTGGAAAGCTTCAAAGACTACATCACTCAAACATGGATAGATGGAATAGTGGCCAGATTTCCTAATAAACTTTGGACGGACACATTTAGACAACATAGGGATACATTTACCTCGAACCAACAACTCTCTGGAATCTTGGCATGGGGTGCTGAATCGTAAGTTGACTGCTGCACATCCAAATGTTTTTCGTATTGTTCAGCTTCTTCAAGAAGAACAACGGGACAAAGAACAATTACTGCGGCTGCTGGAAGCAGGAAATACAGCGGATCCTCAACGTCGGAAACACCTGCGCATTACCCAGAAACTCGAGGTTCTCAAATGAAGATTCCACAGACAGGAAATTACGGCTTACCATTTCGCAGGAGCGGCTGGTGCTCTATTAAAGACATACTAACTAGTTTTGTTGAACTTTTATTATTTTTTATCGATTTCATATCATATTTGATGGTATATATTTTATAATTTTAATTATTTCAATTATTCACATTTATGAGTAAAAGTTCTGTGAAATAGTACTTTACAAATTTTCCCTTTAACTGTTCTGCGAATTGAGATTCTGCAAAATGAGAATCTGCGAAATAGGAAGTCAACATTAAAGCTACCACTAACTGATTAACTATTATTTGATAAACGGATTATATTTTTATATAACTGTTATACATGCGTACTATAACATACATGTTATTTCAAGCCTAGAATATATCGATTTTCCACGAGGATATTAAATTTTAACACTGCCATTTTCTTTTAGTAGTCAAATTTTGATGTTATTAATTAACGTTTTTTGTGTACATCTCGTTCTATAATTTCTGGAAGTATACAGTCTAATAATTGAATATTTTATTTAGAATATAATTTACAAAATATTCCCTGTCAAGTAATTTAAGCCAGAAAATCTTAAGACACTTATTTGTGTTTACAATTTAATTTTAACACTTAAAACTTGATAATATAACTACTAATAGATTAATGTAATATTCTAATAATATTTCTACCATATTTTACATTACTCGAAATATATTTTCCATTATATTGCTAGTGAACAGATTAATTATACTTATTATTAAATAGCTATAATGCTCTTGAATCTGTGGAAATAATATATTGTATATATTTGTTTTTATTGATTAATTTCATTGACCGAAGTAGGTATATAAAACAGCCAGCTAATATACATAATTATGTTTAAAATGTGTAGTGAAAAACGATAATGTCTTAAGTATGAATTAAATGATTTATTTTTTTCGATCTAGTTTCAATAAGGCCAACATTATATTGCGTGGCTTGATTTGCTTTGTACGTTATCGAATGTAGCTTCGTCACCTCTATTGAATTAGGCTCAATCAGCGATTGGTGTGGCATTAGTGCCCGGCAAATCTAAAATTATTAAATCAAGGTTAACATTGCATAGCTTTACGATAAACCCTGATTTCATACTATTCGAATGATATAAAATCCAATGAAGTATTAGCTCTCAAGAAAGTCTGTATACAAATAATACATGGCACAGAATTATAAATATGGATATTATGTTTAAATTTTCGTAACAGATTATTTAAGGATGCTTTATTTAGTGTATATTTCTGCATACAATGCATACTCTTATAAAAAGTAAAAGATATAAGTTTACACCTAATTTTGCTTTACATATTTATTGGCCAATCTAATTTAGTGCGCTAATGTTCTCCAATTATATTATTGTAAATATATTGTTTGATTTATTCCAGTTGTATTGTATAATTTCCCCCTATGTCTATTTTTTTCTCCATAATTTGCCATTATAGGATCCTAATTTGGCGGAGCAGCTGTCCAAGAGTCTGACCCGGAATGGTGTCACTAACAACACGCTCAACTTCTTCCGTCTCTGCATGATCCTAGAACCGATGCAAGAATTGATGTCTCGGCAAAAGGCTTACAGTCTCACTCCTCGGGATTGTCTCAAGACTACTCTCTTCCAGAAGTGGCAAAGAATGGTGGCACCCCCAGGACAACCTCAAAAGACAGGTTAGTTTTATAGTCTGTCAGCGGAAATTAAATCATGCATTTTTATTTTGTTTAAATAGTAGTTTTAATTTTCGGCGTTAAATTGTTTTTAACATCATTTTTTAGCCTTTATTATAATAATTTACTAATAATAGAGAATTAGGAAATAGCTTCACACTGGTTTAAGCAGTGAGTATGGTATTAACAAGATTATTGATTTTTATTTAATTTTTTATTAGATTATTGAGTCATTCTGAATTAATTCTCTTTGTCAAGTTAAGATTCGTAATTTTTATATTCTTCATAATTTATAGTCGCTTTTAGTTGTTTAAAAATAAAATTCATTCTCCATTATGCAGTAATACGTAATTTTTTTAAATCCAGTGTCGTGAACTAAATACTGTCATATACAGAGCAATTTCTTTAATGATCAATGCCAATATAACTTTGCGGTAAACACGTTAAAATTTCGTGACTTTGTAACAGAAGAAACACCACAATGCTTAAATATTGTGTTCTTTAATTATACTTTAATTAGCGGTATTCATTTTTCGAATTTTAATCCCATAACGATGGCTTTATTGTAGTTCTCATGGGAGTTCTAAATAAACCTTTCTAGTTGAATCACTAACCTAAACTTTTTGTCGCTATGTATGGTAAGATATCTGTGGATGACAGTTTCATTAATCAACAAAAGGCAATAACAATATTCCTCTGTAAATATGAGATAATAGAAATAGCAAAATGATAATGTTAATTAACCTTCATTTGTGTACAAACCATTAATACTGTTATTTCCCTTTTATTCTAATAGATTGTAGTATGTTTATACAGAAGTATGAAGCATTTTAGTATAATTCAGTCGAATAAGGTTTTTATAGATGTCGTTATTGTAATTAAAGATAATGTGTTTTTAGTGTTCATAAACGAATTAGAATGGAAAACACTTTTTAAGAAAATAGCTTTCCTAAATGAAATTTTACAAAATATTAGTGCTTACGTAAAGGTTACTTTTTTCTCGGTATTTTTGTGTTTATAATTATTTGTGATAATACCATATTTTTTTACATTGTTTTTACATTTTATATTTTTTTTACTGTCCATTTTTAGCATAATTACGATATACAAATAAGTGATATTATATTTATTTACAAATTATACGAATAGTTCAAAATTATCATTAACTATCAGTAATAATTACGGTTATTGTAGACGCTATTGCCTACTCGAATTAATTATATAACACCCAAAAATTGTTTATAAAATAAACAATGAAGATTGTTAAAATGTTTTACTAAACAAACAAAACTGGTTCAAAAACTAGTTTGTACAAGTATTGTTTGTGTTACTCGTATGAGCTGTATTAATTACAAGTTATTTTGAAGTAATCCAGTAAATAAATCGTATGTTATTATCTATGTTTTTGTTTCATTGAAGTCTGAAGCAGTTTTTATAAATTTATTATACTAGCCACAATCTTGTATTGCTGTTTTACTTTCGTTTCTTAAAAGTGTGTTGGTACATTTAGACTCGATTGCCTGCTGAACTTTCTATATGACAAGCCTGTTGTGTAATAACTATAACACGGCAGTACGATACTATACATTTAGAATCTTGATTTTTCCCTATATAGTCATGGTTTTTGTTCACCTTAGAAAACACTTTCACCGAACAGAAATACTCTTTTTTTCAGAATCGGCGCGTCCTGCAAGTAAACGTCGGAAGCGCAAGGGTTCTACGGCAGCTTCGGAGGGCGGTGGTTCCACCAAAGGGAACTCTAAAAGGAAGCAATCACCTGCACCTCCAGTTGCTAATATGGCACAGCCTGGGGTAGGTATCATTTTTTAAGTACACTACTGTAGATACTTATTCTAACTTTCTACTCTAAGTGTATTCGTCGCTACTCATGGTTGATTTGATTAGTTTTTTAATTCAGTGTCGTGATTTTAATGTAACCTCTCTACAGGGCTATCTAGATATTCTTAATTTGTCCTATTTTTCTTGCCTTCTCCCTAGTTTGCCTACTTTGCTACTGACTTTTTTGCAATGCAACTGCAAGCAACATTATTTTATTATACTATAATATATTATTGTATGCTTACTGCCTAGTGAGGCAATTTATTTTTCTTTCTCTAAAGTTTGTACAAAATATTGTATTAAAACTTTATTCTACACCCTGTAAGTATGTGTATAATATGCAGTTAGGGTTTGTTTCCTAACGGATTTGATTTCAACCCCTCTTGACTGGCGGGAAAGGAGTGAATAAGGGAACATCTCCCCCTCTTTTAGTATGTCTGTATGTCGTTGATTATTTCTACTTACTAAACACAACAGAGAGGGGTATTTTAGCGGAAATTGCTACTAGCAGTGTGTGTATGTGTGACTATTGATTTTCTATTTGGTTTGGTATGACTTGAATTATTGCAGCGGAGCGGAGGAGCGTCTTCTGTATAACGGGAATGATATTATAATGTTTGTGGTGCTTTGTGAAATATTTTAATTATTAGTTTGGCTGAGGCTGTATGATATAAATACATACATATATCTATATAAATATAGATAAATAATGTCCTTAATGGAAAAGAGTTGAATTATTTATTGATTAAACTAATTAGATATTATGATTGTGTTATAAAATATTATGGTTTACTTCCGTGTGTATTTCTTTATTCAATCAAATTGCTTATTAGAGTGAAATATTTTTCGCTCGTTATCCTCAAGGAGCATTCATTATTTAGTTCTTACATACGCTATAATATGTATATTAAAAGTATAAGGAAAATCATTACCTTCTTTTTTGAATACGGTATGCAAAAATAATTTATTTTTAGCAGAAATTTAATTAATGCATATTATCGTTGAGTATACAGCGCTAATATTGTGACGAAAATACGACTCTTGATTTTATTGGAAAGAATTAGGATTGAAAGGACTAGAGAGTAAAAAATTCTGCTATGTTAAATGGTTATATTTTAATTTATAATTATCCTATATACGTCAAAAATGTAAATAAAAACAAATATTTATGAGACATTTTTATTATAAAGAGTAAATTAATGGTGTTTATATTAATTTTGTCTCAAAATTTTAATACATATCGATATGACTCTTTTCTATATTCGAGGGTTGTAGCTTTTCAGAACAATTTATTATTTTTTTAATTCAAGATAATTGGGGTATTTCTATTATAACATTTCAGTGTTAAAAATAAAATAAAATCTACTTTTGTTTTATATCCGTTAAATATTTATTATTCTTCTCCATTTTTCATGGTATATAATTTTTTAACACTGTCTCTTAATTTCCACTGCTTTTTGATTAAATTTTACTTTCAATGAAGTAAATACTTGAAGTATCATACCTCCACTTTTACTGTGGAAGTATTTTGTTGTCTTGTAAATAAACTTCATGTAAATTTTTTTGTAAGAAATTTAATAAGGATAGTATTGGGTTTGAATTAATATCAAAGCTTAAATTATTTTTTTCCTACTAATGAAAATATTTCACGACAGTTTTTTGTACAACCGTTTGTCGTCTCGTCTGTTTTTATAAAGGATGTAATGGTGGTCGGAGAGCCCACTCTAATGGGTGGCGAGTTTGGCGATGAAGACGAACGTCTGATAACCCGCCTAGAGAACAGTCAGTTCGATGCTAACGCCAACAATACTTCTATTCGGCCGCCACCACTTCCCCCACCTCCGACAAGCGTGGCCACAAGTGAGGCCGGGCCTACATCAGCTCCTCCGCCGCCACGTACCAATGGAAAAGCCTCGTCCCGGCCCAAGTCGAATGGCGCGGCTTCTGCGTCTCCTCGACCAGGAAAGGGTGGTGGGTGAGGAGGTTGTGATCAGTGGACTAACGGTGGTGGTGGAGGCGGGAACAAGATGTCAATGGGTCATCCGTGTATGACGCAGCAACAGTCTATGATGCCTGATTTGCAGCACAATCCTGGTTGGTGCACGTTTACACCTTATTAATTAACTGCGTTGTTCCACATTTTCACTAGCGTAATTATCCCATTTAAACCTATCGATACTCTTACATAATTGCAGCGTTTGCATATTATTTCCACGTATTTTTATATAGTATATATTAATGTACACAAATAAAACTTTGATCAAATATTCAGACAGTATTTTACACGTTTAGACACAGCTGATTGAAAATTATCTTTTGTTATAAAAGAAACGTTATTTGATATTTTCGTGTATTTAAAACTTTCATTAAATTATAAAACAGTGTACTTTTCTATACAATTCTCATTATATTATGATTATTAATCATTGTTATTATGCTACAGTGCTATCTCTTATGCTATATAAAATTTTATACACATTTTTGTAATTAACTTTGATATTTTGTTTTCCTTTTTAAGCGTATTAAATATCGATAATTTGTAATCATAATTATAGAGTACGTTGATTGTTTCAGTTATTGTTCTTGTTATTTCGAATTCCTTTCTTTTTCTTATTATCGCTACCTATTACAATTTATTTCATTATTAAATGATTGCCACGAACATGCGCATTGATATATACTCTTAATTAATTGTATAATTATTATTTTAAAGAATAATTTACTCAAATCCAGTATTGATAAAATAAAGTTGGTTACTATGAAATTAGGGCTTTAACTGTTATCTGCTCTGAGGCTACTCAACAAATTTATTATTTAATTTCTGAGGGACAGAGTAAGATTTATTATATATTATTATGTACTAAATTCTGCTACTACTCGACCCCCTCGTCGCCCATTTTATTTGTAATTTGTTTAAACGTATGTCGCTACATACTCTAGTATTTCCTCATCTATAGCAGATAGAGAGAGACAGGCACAATCTCTCGATTTTGACTCATACCTTGTAAATAGGTTGTAGCCACAACGTAAATAGGAGGTAGAGGGTGTCGAAATATAGACAGTAGAAAGGCGTCTTGGACACACGGCTCGATCGATATGTGATGGATAGGCGAACCTTCAATGTCACTGTCTGTTCCTTCTTTTCGTCCTTCCCGTAGCGTAGGTCCAAATAGCGTAACGACGTAGTTTTTGCGAGACACATTTTCATTCATCATTGTGACAAAGACCGTCCGTTTCTCTGACTCTTTAGCCTTGCTCTAGGTATTCTAATCTAAATTACAATACTATCGAGATAAACTTCCATATTTCAATTTCTTTCATATTTAAGTGTGTTTGTTATTTGTATAGAAATTATAATTAAAACACTTAAAATTATACTAATTAATTGCTATAACTCATCACAGCGTTTTATTTACAATGTGTACAAAGTCTCATTGGCTAGGGCAGGCCTATTTTGTATTCTTTTCGTGTGCTATGTTATACATGAAATTGATATAAGTGTACTTAAAAGGTTCAAATTTGTCTGATTTCTAAAAACTAATGTGTTTAAAGCGTTGGTAATAATACTCTCTATATGTTGTACGAAAATACTTTTTAAAATGCATTACCATTCTTCATAATTTATATTTAAAAATAAGTTATGTATTTACATAGAATTTTTCTATTATTTCTGCCATATACTACATATATTATGTAGTTTGTAGTTAGTCTTAATTTCGTTATTTTATAATTTCGTTATTTAAATGTCTGTTTAATTTTTGCAAGTGTATAAACAAGAAGAATCATAATAATATACTAAAAAAACATTATTTTAGACTTAAAGTATTAACAACATTTCGCTTCTATGTACAGTTTGATTTTACTTGCAATTTTTACTTATTAACAATTAATTCTTAATGGATATGCAGTAATCGATACATACAATTAACCTTAAGTTACCTTTATATTAAACAATAGAGAATACATCAACATTTAGCTGTGTCAAATTTCAAATGAAATCTTCATTTGTTTAGAATATGATATTCCTTAAAAGTTTTAAGTCATATGTTTTCCTCTATTTATATAGATTTGTATGAAGACATGCTAACAATAGAAAAGATATTAGGTTTTATGTTCTTCTTAAACATAATTATTTATTTTATTTTTATTTAAAAAATATTGAGAAAAATTAATAAGTCGGTTTATTTATTGTAGAATTAGTCATTAATATAATACTATTTCTATCTCTATATTTTAACGTTATATAGTATTATGTTCATTTATTATTAATAGTGGCTACAGCTATTTTATTAAATTTAAATTTATAGAATTTTGTTTTTCAAGTCATTATAGTATTTTTGTTATGGCTGCTATTTTAATATTTGCCGTTTTTGAGAATTAGTATTATATGTTTAATATTATCTATAACCATAAATATATGAATTAACTTTTCTGTATTGACATACTACTCTACTTTACGCTTTAACTTAACCTGTGTCAGATCAAAAACAGGAAAATTCCAATTTGATAGAGTGGGGTAAGCACAACTTAACGATGCTGTGACACTAGTAAAATGCGTTTTCTTTATCTGTTTGCATTGCTTATATATATACTGTGACAGTTAATTTATGCTTGTAGAACATAAAACACTTGAATAAACCAAATTCCTGATACATGCCTATTTTCTCGAGATATTAACTAGATGATAGGAGTATAATTTCTACGGATTCTGTGAGTGAGACCGCCTTTTCATTACTAACCGATTAACGACGATAAAGTTAATTTTAGGTAAATAGGAGTGAATTTTTCTATTGTCATTTGTAACAAATAGATTTTTGTTAGTTTTTGATGTTTTTATGGTACGCACATTTGTCATTATAGCTTGGCAATCTGGATAAGCAGTATTCTATACCAATGGTATGCTCAATACTTTCTCAAGGTATAGTACTTAGTATTTATATTTTCAAATTTCGTATAAAGGGAAGTCAAATAACAATATCATCGATAGCGTAATTCTGGTACATTAATCAATTGATTTTAGATGTCTGTTGTTTATAGATTTTCTGTATCGATATTTTATTGGACTCCACCAACCCTTCAATCTGTTTCCAGGTTCAGCTCCACCATCGGTCTGTGGGCCTGGAAGTAACGGACCTCCTCCACACTCAGCTCCTGGATCAGTCAATGGGACTCCAGGACCAATGACGTCAGTTGGTATGATGATGCCTATGATGTCTGGTCCGGGCATGATGCAACAACACGCTCAAGGTGAGTCGAATTAATGGCTATCTGTCATACAACATACTCTCTTAAGCTTTTCTACTGCTTTCTTTAAAAACAGTTTTACATACTGGAATATTTGAAACGGTATATTCTGCTATTTTAAAATATATGTTACATCATTGTATTTACAGGGTTGGTCCAAATCCTTAAAGGTCCTTAAAAAAGTCCTTAATTTTGGTCATAGGTCCTTGAAAATTATTTTTTTATGTATAGAATAATTTTTAAAAAGAAAAATAACTTTTTTATATATAAAAAAACTTTTATAAAAACTTTTTTAAATAAAATTAACATGTTATAAATTTATAAAGATATTACATTTAACATCTTTTTTTCTTTATTCATTTTCGTATTCATTTCCAGATTGATCTAGAGATCCACAATAGTGTTAGCAACAATCTTTGTATCAAAACAAAGCTTATGGAATTCTATTATGTACCTTTTTTGGGGGTCAAAATTATTCAGTTTTACCATAGTTATGGGGTCCGAAAGATTTATATTGCTTATTTATTATATAAAACAGTCATTTCTAGATTCATTTCCAGATTCATATAGAGATCCACAATAGGTACAGTGACAATCTTGGTATCAAAATGAAGCTTATCGAATTCTATTATGTATCTTTTTTTCTGGTGTCAAAATTATAAAGTTTTATCATAGTTATGGGTTTTCAAAAGATTTACATAGCTAATTTACTATATAAAACAATCATTTCTAGATTTATCTAGAGATCCACAATAGGTACAGCAACAATCTTGGTATCAAAATGTACATAGTAGAATTCGATTAGCTTCATTTTGATACCAAGATTGTCATTACCTATTGTGGATCTCTGGATGAATCTAGAAATTACCGTTTTATATAGTAGATTAGCTATGTAAATCTTTTGGACCCCATAACTATGGTAAAAATTCATAATTTTGACCCCAGAAAAAGGTACACAATAGAATTTGATAAGCTTCATTTTGATACCAAGATTTTTGCTGTACCTATTATGGATCTCTGGATAAAGCTTTCAGACCCCATAACTATGGTAAAACCTCATAATTTTGACCCCAGAAAAAAAGGTACATAATAGAATTTGACAAGCTTCATTTTGATACCAAGATTGTCGCTGTACCTATTGTGGATCTCTGGATTAATCTGGAAATGAATACAAAAATGAATAAAGAAAAGTGCTGGTACAGTTTCAGTACTGACCTAAAACTGTCAGTTGTGACAATTAGTAACAATTTCAAACCTAATCTGACCTAAAAGCTAAGACACATGAATTAGAATAATTAGTTGTGACTTGAACAAAAGTATTTCTTACACACAGAAACTTAATTTACTTTAAGTAACTTTTTAAGTCTTAGTCAGATAACATTATGTGATATTTAATTTATTGCTTATTACTTAAAGTAAATTATAATTATTATATGTTTCTGACCAGTGCAGTGGGTACATATTAGTTTATTTTTTATTAAGCATCATTTGTGAATATAACTTGTACACACAAATAGATATTCTACATATATTCATACATATAAACTCTTGTTATTTGGACACAATACTATTCAGTCTACTATGTAATGCAGTCGTAAATCAAATGTACAGTTCTTGTATTTCTATATAATATGATACAAGGATGATAACTACATTTATGCTTTTAGTTAAATAACATTGTAAGTATAACCTTCATCATAGTGTCAGTGCTCATAGTAATTGCTGCATATTTTTTTAGTCAAAATATTTTATCACAATTGGTATTACTATTAGTTCTAGAAACATTACAAAAAAACGCTTATTTCAGTTTTTACTATATTTTTATTTATCCATGCTTCTCTTTCAACATGTTTCATATATGAAACGTGTGGTGTTTCATTCTTGTATTTCATTTTAAATTCATTCTGATTCTTAGACTTTATAATTAAAGTTTAAACATTATCATTGACAATTGGTATTCATGATCTATACTCATATATATTTAGTCATTATACTTATACAATATATTATGAGTACTATGGCAAACATTTCATTTTCCAAAAAACTATGATTGTACATACATATATTATAGATATTATGATTTGCATTCATATATAATTATAATATTAAAGCATAATGATAATAACAATTTTAACTCAAAACATAATGGTTCTTTTTCATTATTTACCTAACCATTTTTATACAACATTAGTTACAGGGTTACAACATCCAGTAGCCCAATATCTCATATTATAAAGGTAGAGACTTCTGGTAGTCACTGTCAGTCTCCAGTTTATACTTTTCCCATATCACAATTATGAACTAATAGATTTAGTCACCTACAACATCCCACTAACCCTCAATTAGTCACTTATAACACAATAAATTCTATCTAAATAATTTATATATATTTGACAAAACTCATAAAATATATTTGAAAAAAATTATCTGATAAGTAATGAAAAAGAGCCAACATAACTTTATAATAGAGTATTAGATTTATAGATATCACATTATAAACTACCATAAAACTGTACTTCTGAGAAAATCTAAATTACACCAAAAGATTAGGGCCTATCTAGTGGCAGTTACCTAAGATAATGTTTTTATATGATTATATTTCTATAAATTATTTATAAGAAAATGTGGATAATATTTTTCATATAATATCAATTTTTATTATTTAATAATAGTTCATTGATATAAATTTTAATAAACTCTTAAATAATTTATTTATTTTATTTTGTCTAATATGTATCCTAAATATTTATATGACTCTACTTGTTCTATTATATTATTATTTATTTTTAGACTGTTTTCCATCCCATTTTATTTATAATTAAAGCGAATATAGCAAGATATTTATATGACTAAAAATTTATGAGAAGGCTTCTAGAAGTCTTAAACTTGAGTAGTGAAACATCTAAATTACTTTAAAAACACATTTGCAAAAATATCAATCTTTGGAGCAACCTCTGTTACTTCTAGGGTCTGCTCTCTTTTGTGGCCTTCCAGTGCTCTTGTTTTAGAGGGTTTTCATCATAGAGGCTATTTATAAGTATGGATTCAAAGGTGCTCTATAGACATATGAGGCAGGACATAAATCTGTTATAACTATCCTACTTTATTTTTTCTTTGCAACATATAATAGACATACAGCTTTGAATGTTTGTGAAAATTATATAATATATTCATAAAAATATATCACATTTTATTAAATGCTTACATTTTTTGTGGTTTACATTTAATTTTCTATTATACTATGTTCTATACATTTTATTCCGTATCTATTCTCTACTTTACATGACAGACTCTACTTTATGTTACATATTATATTTTATTTAAAGTTAACTCTATATAGTTATTATATCTTATTCAATTTTTTAAAGAGGCAGCAATTTTATTTATAAAAAATTAGAGAGCATTTATCTCCCTTTATCTTCATGCAATTGTATGGTCTTGATCTATTGTACTGCAAAATCAGTATTTATAATATTGGTGTCTATTTTTGCTTCAAAAGGTTGCCAAACTTTGTCATATCAATTTTCAAATGTTCTAGTTTGAAAAATTCATGTAATCCAGATGTGACTATGGGTAATGCTGAAATATACTTTTTACTAAATAATATGTAACATATATTTTAATAAAAATTATTGATCTGTTTTATGTCTAAATATTATTTCTGCACAAACAGATTTCCACTCTCTTAATTTCTTCTTGACATTTTATATAATATGAAATATATATTTAATTTACCATTTAGGGTACCATATTTTTCAGTCTATATGTCTGAATCCCCACTTTTAGCCTTAAATATATGACTTTTTAATGGTTGCAGTCTAAGCTGCATACCCTCAAAAATTGTTTTGTCAGTATTTTAAAACCTATATTTGTTTTAGATTTAGATATACCTATAATTGCAACAAATAAGTACATGGATTAACAGTCTTATGTATAAGTCATAACCTACCAATTGATGCTAGAAATATTTAGATCTAAACTGACACACTTGTGATGCAATATTTAGATTCATTATAGCAGGTAGATGCCTAATATCTATAATGATACTCCATTGAATAGGCACCTCAATTCAATATATTACATAATTGGTAAACAAATGTATTTAAGATGTTTGCAGCATTAAGTGTACCCAACTGTATGTACTTAATAAAATATCTTAAATCTGTTTATTAACACCAACATACCTATCTGTAACTTTTGTGAAATTATGATATTGTTTTTATTTCCAATTTTATTAGAAAATATTATAAAAAATACTTCAATATTTTTATCATTAATATAATAGGTATTTTTGGAGTGAAAAGGTTAATTTTAATATACTTGCAGTCTAAGCTGGTATTTCACTTTGGTATAGCATTGAAAGGGAACTTGTTCAAGTTGTTTCTTATACAATATATAAATATATGTTTTGCTATTCAATGAATCCATTTATTATAATTTAAAAATATAAACCATATATAACTACACATATATTTGGAAACACCATATTTCAATGTAAAAATATACATTTATCTATTAGCTATATATTTAGGTATTTGTTAATTAATTATTTGCATTAATTATAACATTTATATAACAAACACAAAATTAAATATAGATATATCAATTTTTATTTAAAATCAAACAATATATATATTGCAATCATTATTATCAATAGGTGATTGGCTATTAATCAATAATTAATTCCAATTAAAACAATATTTATAAACTTTTTTTATATTTAAAGCTTTGTAAACTTTATATTTTATGTCTATATTAATATGTGTATCAATATATATGTATATTTATTTATACAGCTATATATTTTTCATTTCAATAAGTATATTTAAGCAAATAAGCTGATTCAGTCCAAAAATAAACTAATATATATATTAATGAGGTAATATTGCTTATATAAAGTGTATACTAACTACTAAATATCATTTTTTAATGATTCTTTAATTCTAAAATCACTTTTAGACAAATTGTTAATTAATGTACATATTATTTAAATATATTTTTAGATAATTCAACATGGATAATGCTGCTTATGAATTTGACTTTGGGTTTATGGATGATTACTTAGTGCATGACGATGATGTCCAGTGAGTTATCTACATATTTATTGTTTACTAAATATTACAATTTCAAAAACTACTATTTATTTCTATTTTTTGTACTTGATAAACATAGATATTGTTTGTATATTATATTCCCGACTGACACACAGTTATACCACAGATTTGTAATATTCATTAAATGCAAAAACAAGTAATTGGTGTTTTGGTTAATAAAATGGAGCATGTATTATTGAGTTTCAACATTTGTTCATTCTTCTACTGTAATTGATACAAAAATTATCCCAATTTGAGAATTGGTGGTATGTTACTATTGTTGTTTGTACCATTACGAGGGATGTGGGCTGCTGATGAGACCCAATAAGGTCAACAGGTTGTTCAACTCTTATTATTCACATCTATTGTATGAAATCACCAATTTATGTTTCCACTTTTTTTCTTTTATGTGTACCAAATTTTTTCACTATTTTCTCTTTTATATTATTCAAATTAATTTACATTTATATATAAATGAGCATAACATATGTATGTGCTATATGATTATGATTTTTGGGCTTATTTGTATTGTTATTAATTAGACTGACTGTGATATCATTCAAATAGTATGACACCAGGGCATGACTTGATAGTGTTAGATGTCCACATTTTGTAATATTTATTTACAATTAAAAACGTGATTTTGTAAGTTTATCACCACAAATTTTGGGTGAAGGGAACAGGATATGCTATAATCACATTCACCTATCACAATGCAATTCACGAAGTTCTATTTATTCTTATTATATCATAAGTGACTGCTGTCGGATAGGTTTACACCAATCAATACACGATGCAGCCTATTTTAAGTTAGTGATACATATTTTACTTAAATTTGTGCTTTACTTATAAATATATACTTCACTTTATATTTCGACCAGCTATTGAAGTTTAAGTAACCTTTAAATGTCAAACATACTTTATAAAGCTGCCATAATTTTTAAATAAAATATGTTAAATGCTTTGGTATATGGATTTAGTAATATTATACTGCATACAAAATCGATAAGAGTTGAAACTGTCTCTTAAATATGATGATTGTATATTATTTAACAAAACATTTTAAGTTTTATTTCAATACATTTAATAATTAAACGACTGTTTCAGAATATCCTCAAATGAATTATCTGACAACTTCTACCAATCTCAATCACGATCAGACTACTATAATCCAACAATGAGGTAAGAATTATGTTCGTACAATACCAACAAATTGTGTACTTTTGTTTACATCATTAAGACTTGATATTATTCTAAATTTTCGATAAATATTTTCGATAGATATTTGCTGAGTATTTATTGTCATGATTCATTATCGAAATTGATTATATTTTATTTCATGTTGATGCAAAAACTGTTTCCAATGTGCTTTAGTGGGGTTTATTACAAATTATTACTAAGATAACGTATATACCGCAGTTCTTATACAGATTTTGAGTTTTAGATGAATTAAACAAGGAATTATCCAAGTATATTATTTGATTAGATTCACTTTATTATGTTGGATAAACTGAATAAAGTAACACTTTCATTACTTCTTTAGAATGTCATCGGTTCCAGAGACGCCACCTTATTCAGGCTCCGGATCGGACTGTCTTTCGCCAGAAAACAAGAAAATGACACCATCTAGCGGTAATTATATGATATGGGTACCTCCTCAAAAATGGGAATACTAAAAAGGAAGAGTTTTTCGAAAACTCTGCATTATAGAACGCATAATTTTACACTACATTTAACAAAAAAACTAATGGCATCATTTATATTTAATCAATTTATAATTATAAGTTATTCGCTAAAATTAAAATTATTTGCTTGTCATCTGTAGGTATGACTTTGCTACAGATATCTATATGTTAACTCATATTTGATATTTCATTTTGTATTGTAATAAGTTCGGAATTTTGTAATTCATCAAATAAATATATTTTCTTGGTTTTCTGCTCACGGTGGTCACGAATAGTATTATATAAAAACCCTTTTAAATTCTGTTCTATCATGTTCAAGTCTGTGTTTCACGTAAAATGCTTCACTTAACACGATACAGAAAGACTAAATTGATGGACATTTTTATAAATGTCTATAGTCTTAAACCGATGATAATATGTTACTTAGGTAATATTGCATCTAAATTAGTGAAATATTATAAACGACAACGATTGTTTTTTTCTTAATGTTTATGGCCATTTATTGTACATTTGTACTTTTTTCAAGGAACTACTATTCTATTAGTTTAATATTATAAATATTGCTGTACATGGTGTAATATTAACGTATACATGATACATTTTGCGCTATTATTGCTACTAAATACAGTATTACATAGCAGTTTGATTCTTTGTAATATATATGTAATTATTATACTGATAAAAATTAATTACAATGATGAGGATTAATCAGTAAAAGTATTATGCAAACAGATATTGCATCAAAAAGAAAAATGTACAATATTTTTTAATATTTTGATTATTACATTCGGATAGTAACATTTGTTTTAAATAAATATCAAATTGTTTTAAAATATCAAACCGTTGTACTATGGGCTAGGCACCGTATCCAGTCCCTCCCCAGCTGATAAGCTAACTGCATTTTTTATCGGTCAAAGATAATTTATTTGGAAAATATATACTATATACTTCACACAAGGAAATTGTATCAATAATAACATTACCAGATCAATAAAAAATGGTACAAGTCCACGATTATTATTTTTAATCCAAACCAGGAACTTCTAAAAGTTTTAGCAATTTCGTTAGGACGATTCGTTTATCCTTTTACAATAATTATAACTTGCAGTATTAGAAAGTGGCGACAAATTAAATAAGATTAAGGATTATAGTACGATTGTTATATTTTTAGTTTGTTATTATAACAATTAAATGAGTGAACGAACTTGATTTTCTAATAGAAATATATTCAATTGTACTTGGAATGTTTTTGTTTATATATTCCATTATTTTCGTTGTGGCTTACTGTGAAATGTTTGAAGATGTAATTGTCTCCTTCCACAATCATTATCTACTTTCTATTATTATTCATTTTAACTAAATAATAGGTCAGCAGTATCCAGTCTGGGTAGGAGATAGTGTTTCTTCGCATGAAAATCTTGCTTCATCTATGGGATCAATTAAGTAAGAAATGTGAATCTTTGCTAGATTAGTATTCTAGATAATTATTGTGTCTGTTGTCACTTCTCTCAGTACCATATTGTTGTCCTCACCGAATTATTGTTCATGCAATCATAACGGCAATGTTGTTTACTCCACTTGGCGTTAATTGAATGCAATGTTGGAGAATTGTTAATTAACATAATATATCATGTAGCAGGCAATATCTGGCGTTCTAATTATATTCACAACAATCAGCTATACTTGTATCCATTACTATTTTCAGCACTGTACCCTATGCAGGCCAGACTCATCACTCTGCCGTAGAGGGGGCCAGTCAATACGCTCCATGTAAGTGCTTTTTGGTTCATTTAAAGCACCATTAAGTTACTTGTTATAGAATATAATATGTATTATAATCGCATCAAAAAAATGATTTTTATTTCTCTTAAGTGATTTAAAATCAAATGTTATGTTGCGCAGCATTTTCTTATTGAATTCAAAACGTTAAATAAATTAATGTTAGACTTGCTCTATATCACCGAGTGTTGCAATTATTGGTTTTCTGTGACAGTAATCAAATCAAATGTTTAACGTTATGTTCATGCATTAAATAGATTATTAAACAAATTCCATGCGTTTAGAATTCAATTCACATGTTGTAACCGTTTAGCTCTATTCCCTTAATTGTTCAATATCACCAAGTTCTGTATAATTTCGTCTTGTATTATTGCGAATTGTAATCAATAATAATTTTATTAGAAATTTCCATTTCTAACATAAACTGATTTATTCAAAATTGTTTATTATAACCCCACTCTATTAGGGCCCCTTCTCTCTTGGGGCCCCTCTCTTAGAACCCCTCGCCCTCTTAGGGCCCTCTCAATTGGGCTCCACTATATTAGGCCCCTCTCTTAGAACCCCTCGCCCTCTTTCTTAGGGCCCTCTCAATTGGGCTCCACTATACTATAGAGCTCCCTCTCTCTTTGGGGGCCCCATTCTATTAGGGTTGTTGCTATATACCGAGAGTCTCGGCATTTAGAAATAAATGCTATATGTTGAGAGTGGATTTTTTTTAATTTGTTTTGAAACAGCTTTTAGTAGTGTATAGAGGTTACTTGTTAATACATTCATTTTTTTATTACTTTTCGTCAAAATACCGGCATATAGATTTTACGTTCTATTAGGGCCCTCTCAAATTGGGCTCCATTATACAGGGTGGCCCAAAAGTAACCGAACCCGAAAGTAAACCCAAAATGAAAAGTTTTGAAAACAATATGGGATAATAAATGTATTTGACAATAATTAATAAAAACATATATTACAGTTTAAAAGACCTCATAAGTGTTCAAATTGTCTGCCTTCGGCATTGATACAGTCTTGTAACCGCTGAACTACACTGTGACATACTTTCCTGCATGTGTCTGGTGAAATCGTGTTCCACTCTCGTTGTATATTTGCTTGCAGTTGTTCAACTGAATGCAGTTTCGTTGAACACACGGCGTTTTTTAGGACTCCCCATAAAAAAATCACATGGAGCCATGTTTCCCTGG
>JAYRBW010063230.1:0-29878 GCA_036023295.1 Invenusta paracnida
GGTACCTCGTTCCTTGTAGTTGGAGGGGGTTAGCTGCGGGACTATAGGGGTCAATGTTGGTACCTCGTTCCTTGTAGCTGGAGGGTGCTAGCTGCGGTACTATAGGTGTCAATGTTTGTACCTCGTTCCTTGTAGCTGGAGAGTGCTAGCTGCGGGACTATAGGGGGTCAATGTTGGTACGTCATTTCTTGTATCTGGAGGGTGCTAGCTGCGGGACTATTGGGGGGTCAATGTTGGTACCTCGTTCCTTGTAGCTGGAGAGTGCTAGCTGCGGGACTATTGGGGGGTCAATGTTGGTACCTCGTTCCTTTTAGCTGGAGGGTGCTAGTGCCCGTACTAAATACAGGCACGTCGGAACCGGAAAGGGGGGTGGGGTGTTGAGCGACCCAAAAAATATGTTATACATATATCCCACAAAATTCTCGAGTAGGTTATTTAATGACTGACTATAAATATACTTTTCAAAAATGGCATTTAAACGACTTGTATTTAGCGTACACAATTTACAGGAAGGGTGTCTGTTAAAAAGAACTGCGAGGTTTTTGAATGTGTAAAATAATAAATAGGCTCAATGACGAAAATGATCAATAATCATTTTAACTAATATGCCATTTCTCAGAATTGGTTTATTTTAGACTGCTGGTGTTGCCGTATAGCGACAGAATTTTATATTGTCTTTTCTATGTAGATATTAATTGTCATTTTATTAGCTACTCTTATATTGACAAAAATGTTAGCATTTCATAAAGTCAATAGGTAATTGTCTGTTTACAATAACGAGTATTTAGTCAACATAGTTTTATACCTATGTATCTATCAAATATAAATATTATAGGTAATAATGAATTGTTCAAAAATATTGAAATTAATAGTGTAGATAGTAGCTAGCGTACCTACATAAGATAACCTATATTAACATTTACTAGGTATATGTACCTACGTAAGTAATTAAAAATTAGTTTTTGTTTTATTTTACAAAAAAATGAGTTTACAGCTTATTGCAAGATTTATAAGCAACATCGAAAAACATTACGAAAAAACATCGAAATGAGATCACAGCTTATTACTACATTGTAAAACATCGATTGAATTAATTGAGATACGACAAGAATTCATTCAAAAGAATCGAAGCTATAGACATGCATGATAATAACTGAGATACAGAAATACACAGGTCTTACAAGTTTACATGGATTGGAAAATAACAAGTTCTTTAAAGGAATCATTGCTTGATGCTTCTACAGAATTTTCACGACTTATTTCTTACATATTTAAATTTCTACATTTCGGCAACGGAAGAACTTGCAATTTATCGAAGTAGTTTCTAGTAAGAGAGAGAATAATCCTTTCTAGAAGAAAATGTGTAAATTTCAGCAGGAATACAAAAGTCATTGAACTTGTTTAGGGGTATTTCTGTAACAGTTATTTATGTAAGAGCCAATTGTTATTTTAACCAATATTTTTATCAACAATAAATAAATAAACTAAATAAAACTTAACGAACAAGAAACATAATTTATGAGTAACTAACATTTTATTAGTTGACTTGAATTTTGGTGGTTTAAAGCACTTTACTGGAGTTTAGAGGCAAACTTGTGGTTTATGCTGAACAATTTATTATTAACTGGAATTACAAATACTAACCGAAACTACGATTTTACGCGTTAAACGAATTGTAATTCGAATCAAGTTATCTAAATATAATGAATGCAATATTGTGACAAACCATAACTTATAAAAGTTAAATATGATTATTCGGATTATTTATTCTTGATATCCTCAGGCTTACAAGAATATTATTATTTGAAATCTTAGATAATCCAAAAATTAATCCCTCGAATGTACAACTTTGTTGAAGTAATTTCTAAATATAGATTTGACTTCAATCATAACTCATAATTCACCAACACTCATTGTATAGCATGAATATAACATATTATGTTCCTTGCGATAGATGTGGATACATGTGTAACCAATTAACTGCGTAATACATACTGATTATTTTTGTGATCACATTGGTGCACTTTTATTCATGAAACTTAGCACGTCAAGTAGAAAACATCCGCACCCAATATTGTGCACTGTGCAACCCCATGAAACACATCTCCAACCGAGAGAGGCACGTGATATTGGACTAAGAATAAATAAGGCTCACAGGCGAGTGGAAATGAACAAAGCAGATGCATGACTGTACACTGAATGAGCACTGAAGAACTCTGTTTACATGTATACATCTCCTATATGCAATCACATAATATAGACACTTAAATAGAGTTCTCAGATATTCATTATGCCTTTCTCTGGGTAGTGGGATATAATGACGTAATATGCTTGATAACCGACTTATTTCCTTAAAAAATATGACTGTTAACATCACTACAAGAAATTATTTTTGGGCAATCAAAAGTGTCATCTTAGAGAAGTGAAGAAACTTAATTCATATTTTAAAATTAAAAGTACAATCAATTTCGGAATAAAGGAATCAAACATTTTAATATTATCAAACGTATTACGTGTTAGATAAATATTACATTTATTTAAAATTATATTAAAATAACGATTATGACTATCGGAAATTGTGAAATAATTACGGAATGCATACAGAAGAATGTTGTACATTGTTGTTGACAAAAACATATATATCATGGGCGTAGCTGCCTATGAGTCAACAATTGACTCGGTAGAAATTTTTTTCTTGAAATTCAAAAAAATCAATTGTAATTTCTGCCCTTTTCAAAAGGTTAAAGCCTCTTATTGAAAATATTCAATATTCAATATTGTCATGAAGTTTTGCTTATCAGATATACATTATACTAGCTATATTATTTACCTAGGTACTATTACCCACCTACCATTTAGTGGAATATCGTATAATATATTAGACCTATATAAATATACTTCTTACTTAACGAAATCAAAGTTGTCTCTTATTGATAGTGACATCACTGACGTTTCAAAATCTTCAACATTTGAGGGATAAAATGGACTTTAAGGATGATGTGCAGGACGTTTTATCTCAACTATAGAGAGATAACTGGTACATACGAAAATATTTGCAACATTCTCCAAGTTTTTCTTACTACGCCAGTTGGTTCTTGCTCATGTGAACGAAGTTTCTCAAGTATTCGGAGATTAAAAACTTATCTTTGATCAACGTGTAGCCAAGCTCGCCTAAATGGCTTGGCTCTATAGTAAGCATTCACAAGAACTCACCTTATGTTGATTCTGCCCAATTCATTAGTGATGTTATATCCCTTTTTGATTCAACAAAAGAAAGGCTGTTATCTCTCATTTAAATGTGTACATACAATATTCATAGTTTATATAATATGTATACATTTTATACCAACATTATTCTTATATATTAAACCAATCATATATTCAAATGGTTTTGATTTTTTAAATAAGTTAAGTGCTTATATTTATTAATGACTGTTAACTTCATCTACAATTTATTGACTGTTCGCTTCATAATCATCTATATTTTTATATAAGTTAATTTCGAGCGCTAAATATAATATTAAAAAAAGTTCCTAAGATACGAGTATATGTATAAATATTAATTTTTAATTGGTTTATTTAGCTAGTCTAAACACCCATTTATATGCATGATTCTAGATGATAAAACCTAAAAATTTAGAGGCTACGTTGAAAGCGTAGCCATGGCGTGCCCTGTTTTGACTCGGTAGAAATTATTTCCTAGCTACGCCCATGGAATGGATCACAAAGTGAAATTTGTTAATTATTTTATTGCAACCTTAGAAAAAATAATGTATCATCTGTTGATATCCGTTAATATTTAGTAAATGCATGGGGCGAAGACAATGTGAAAAGTTTACAAAGATTTCAAACGTTAGCGAAGAAGTTCAATGATGGTGACAGAGAAAGCGCTAAAAAAGGCAGGATATGGACGACCATCTACCGTTTGCCAAAATGAAAACATTCGGTAAATATTGACTTAATAGATAATGACAACTCTATATCTATCTGTATTATTGCTGACGAGTTGAAACTATCAGACAAATTAGTCCATAGGATACTGACGGAGAAATTTATGACCCAAAAAATGACGAGGGTCAAATTACAACGTGAATTGCAAAGCTTCCAGGATGACCTCCATGAAATTATTGCAATTGGTGGGGACTATTTGTATATTGACTATTTGAGTTTGATTTTGTTAGATTGTTGTTTGATTTTAATATATTTAATATTAATATAATATTTTTATATATTATAGCATGTTATAAAATAAAAAAAACACCGTTTTTCGACACACCCTATATATAGTCTGACGTGGTTTCCTAATTGTGGAAACACCAAATTAATAAAATTTAAATTAAAATTATGAATAAAATTTTCAACCATCGCAAAACCTTCATTGCTATCGGAATTACTGTATCTATTTTATTAGCAACTGCAAATAATATTTATTTGAAACATTACATGATCTATGAAATGTAATTCTTTTACTTGGTTCGAAGCATATAATAATATTTATATACGTTAAATAACAATATAGAAAGCTATATATACCACGGTTTACATCAGTCAAAAACATATCTTATATATAAATCATTGACTAAACAGAAGCAAATTTATCGAAAAAAAAATTAAAAATCAACGAGTATAACAAAATATTAATTCCATTCCCTTTTTAAGATTGCTTGTCATTTTAAATTCCATTTTTGAGTTGATGTTGTTGCGTAAAATATAAATATAAAAACGACCTTTTTATTCTGTGTTAAAAGTTTTTTAGTTTTTAATTCACTTCTTTTTATTTCTTTTTATAAACTGCCAAATACACACAATCAAGAAAATCAAGCGCGATCAACAAAAATGACCACAAAAAATGGACCTAATAACCCGAGTTACCGGAGGGAGTGTAGAATGTTCCCTTTGCTATCGATTCGCAGAAAAGCATTTCTCGTGGTAGCGTGGTGAAACTCGGCCTTCCGAGCGTTGGCAAAGAAGGTGTCTGGCCACCAGATCTTCGATAGCATCTCCTCGGCCACTGATACGGATTCGTCCAGCTCATCTTCGTGACCTGTGATGTATTGCTCGAATGCGAGGCGCTCATCTCTCCAGCGCTGTCGGAAGTACATGTCCAGCGTGAAATCCTGTCAGAGGGTTGATTTTGGAGCAGAAACAATAATTTTTAATTGAGAATAAACTATTATTCATTACTAAGCAATTCGTTGATATATTTATACTAAAATTTTAGTATGATAGATGTACAATTAAAGTTTATTATATACAGGTATGGAGACAGAAAGAGTATCTAATCCATAAATTGAAATAAAAAGAATGAATTTATTTTATTGAAAATTTGATTATAATGAATCGATGATTTCGGACAACTATGAGAAACATACTCTATAATTTACAATTTTAGATATAATTCTGCTTACCTATATATCTGTATAACACGATTTGTTCATTTTTAATTTATTAGTTTTAGTTTTAGTTAAATAAACATATTTAATAAATTAAAATAAAACCCCTATAAACCCCTATAAACTTTTAAAACTTTTACTAATCGTTTTAGTTTTAGTTAGATTACGCGGAGATTCACAAAAAATATTCATTTTTATAAATGCTTGGAATTACTAAACCTTCTAATTATAATCACATTTCTTAAAATTAAACTTTTGTACAAAAGAAATAACATATTTTTATACATTTTCATGAAAATACTTATATATTCCACTATAGGTATATAGAGTAATGTAAGTTTGACATAACGATATGTGTTTCTATATGGTTATTGTTGTCTGGAAATCTAAAAAGGATGCCTATTTAATTGTTATTTATTTAGATAATTAGCTTTAATTAGGTGAACGTGTAAACAAATTTTTATATTTCACTAATTTTATTAAGGAATAAATATTGTTTTTAATATCAAAATGCTTTTTTAGTTGGATCGATTAAATATCCCCTATGCTTAATCAATTAAAATATCATTGGATTTATTCCTTATTCATCATACTTGATTAAAACATTTAATAATAAATTATGTCATTTTATAAATAATGAAATTTAACCAATATGGATGAAAGTAGTACAATATTATTAATATTATGAGTACTAATATTATATACTTATATAGGTATAAATGATAATTAATCAATGTATTGGTTATATGGACATTCCTAACAAATTTATTTATCGTACATATGTAGATAATTAGTTATTTATCCATATATACTAATATAGCAAATAGTTCAATAGTCCTGTTCCTTTAATCTTATATATTAACAGTATATTTCTCCCAGAATTTTGACAACATTTGAACAAGAAAAATAATTTTTAATTTTTAAATGCTTCTTATTAATAAATAATATTTAAATAAGTACGTTTAAATAATCAACATCACTACCCATACTTAATTTTACAGATGTGTACATGCTTATTCGTGATGAAAATGTTAGTATTTTAAACTGTAGGCATAGAGTGAGGTGAGCCGGAACATTCAGACATGTAAAACATCAATTTCTCTAGAATCCATTTACTGAATCAAAAATGTACTTATTTTTTCATTCATTCTTTACAAGTAGCTATACAAATATTATAATTGTCTCGTAGTCTTAAGCTTCATTGTTTCTGTAACCAAACATAACCAAACTATAACCAAACATACTATAATATGAACACTGTATAGAATTTAATATGAGTATGACTTTCAATATAATTGCAAAGAGTCATTCTTTAAGTTAAACATTGGTTTTCTTAAACACAAAGTAATTTCTAGAAAATCTAGAAAACGAATTTTATTCTCTATATAAATTTTTTGTACCATAAACGAAAATATTAGACGGCTTTTTTCTATGATTGTACATAGTTTAGAATATGTTTGGCAATAAATTAGGCAGTCAATTTAACTTGCCTATATATAATAAAAACAAATTGATGTCTGAAGCTAGTTTTTGTAATGTCAAATGTTATTTAAAGGTTGTTTAATACACCGAATTTTCTAAACTAAAATAATAAAAAATGTCTAAGCTATTTCAACAATATGTATTTCATATTGCACCATCGCTATACATCTCTACACGATATATCCTAGAAAAGGTTAATGAGTGGTGAAGTCCTAAGACAAAGTTCATATGTACCATTAATATAACCAGTGTCATGGAACCAACATTGTCGCGTTATGGGCCAAAATTAAGAATTAACCAAATTGAATTACCTCCAAGCATGACCACCAATGCGCTGGTTCAAATAAAATGATTCGAAAATTAAAATAAATCTATCGAACAATTCAATTAAAATCTGTACCTCATCTTCCTCATTCACGTGGCTAAATAGGTATATATACATATATATATCTGCGAGTTAGTTGATATAGGTATATACCTTAGGTATAATCGATACAGTGGATGGATAAAAATTAATTAAACGATGTGTGTGCTCGCGCTATACTTGCTCTCGATTCTGAGAAGCAGATCAAAGTGCCACTATCATTCCTATCTATATGTTGAATGCAGCAAGGGTGTCGAGCTCAATTGAAATGTTACTTCCACCTCAGTTACCTGGGTACTCGCTCGAATCTTAATTCCCAAAAGCCTCCTAACCCACCTCCTCTCTCTTGTCACCATTCTGTAAGAGCCATGAAACCTTTCGTTCCACCTCGGATAGGAAGGAAGCAAGGATCATGAAAACTACAGTGCTCCCCTTTAATGGTGTTCCTAAAGACGTCTGATTGATTGAAAGAAGTAGTGTTTTCTATATTTCTTGCTGCTTGATGATCATGGAATCGTGTCTATATTTCATTTTGAAGGAATTAATTATGGAAATGTTTCTCGTTTGTGTACACTAGGATAGTAATTTATAATTCTGAATTTTTTGACAACAAGATTTGCCTTACTTTTATTAGAGATGCATCTAAAGAGCGACACGTTTGGGATGTTTCTTCTTTATATCTACTCGAAATTTCTTATCTTTATAGTTCACCAGCTTGACGATAATCGAGATAAATTGTTGCGAATATCTTATATAAACACCGTTCGTGTTTGTGTATAAATTACTATACCTAATTTAGTGTTAGAGACTTTTCTTTGTGCATAATATAGTAAACCTCTTCAAGGTTTATAATAATTATAATTAATTTCGATGTTAATTTTGTGTTTGTTTACTGCCTGCTGTTCTCAGAAATTGTAAAATTACAATTACAATTAAAATTACCATGGTACAGGTAATTATCGTTTTAGCTAATGTGTAAAATTAATTACAATTTTTCTATTTAACAAGTTTGACATTTTATTGTTGATATCTTATTCTGAATAAAATTTAAAATGCAATGTATTATAGTGTTTAATTTAATTTTAAACATGTTTATTTATTTTACATTAAATGTGAATTAAAAGTTTCAATACAGACTATATTTGCAAATTCGGAACGTTGCGTTTTATATGTACCTTTATATGGTCGCACCTTTATATGGTCGCACCTTTATATGGTCGGACCTTTACATGGTCGCACCTTTATATGGTCGCACCTTTACATGGTCGCACCTTTATATGGTCACACCTTTATATGGTCGGACCTTTACATGGTCGCACCTTTATATGGTCACACCTTTATATGGTCGCACCTTTACATGGTCGCACCTTTATATGGTCACACCTTTATATGGTCGCACCTTTACATGGTCACACATTTATATGGTCGCACCTTTATATGGTCGCACCTTTATATGGTCGCACCTTTACATGGTCGCACCTTTACATGATCGCACCTTTATATGTAAATTTATACCCCAAATTTCTTTCTTATTGTTTATGCCTCAATGTTATATTGCTGAATATATCTATTCAAACCTTAGCTATATATGTATAAACAACTAGTTATGTAAGCATGAGCCTAGTTACAATATGTCTGCTGATATTTTAATATAGCTACAAAAATATTTGAAACAAATTCTTTCATATTATAAATTTTACGTTAAATTTAACATTCCAAGATTGCAAAAATTCTAAAAAGTTTAATGGTCGAGATAATTAATCGAGAATAATTAAAATATAGTCTGTAGCGTTTCACGGCTTCTCGTTGTATGACAACACCCAACGTGATTAAATACAATATAATAATATACTAAATAAACGAAACGAAACAATCAGAAAGAGTATATATATAGACTTTGAAACGGCACTCTGCAAGATAAGGAAACAACCAATTAGGACATTAATTATACAATAAAGTTAAACAAACTAGTTATGTAATCGGATTACATAACATGCAATGAATACATTTACAAAACCAACGAAACAGTGGAGCTAATTTTGTTGCCAAGGTTTGTATGTATTCATTGTAATATGTTTCAATCCAATTTCTCTATCAGTTTTTCTAACTCAATTGTAGTAATATTTAAATTTATTAAGTTTATTATTTGATTGCATTAATTCACTTTGGGTGTTGTCACCAACAAGAACTTACAAAAGCGTCTAATTGAATTTTTATATTTAGCATTTTGTCATCACTTGAATTAAACTATTTTAATTTATGTATTCGGCTTTAAATTTATTTTAAAATTATAGCTACAAAAATAAATATATTTTCAATTTTTAAACATTAGTTATTGCATTTATGAGATTCATATTCTAGGCATACAAATATTATACAGCTTTATAATATCTTATAACTTTAAGTTCAAAAATATATTCTTGATTGTATATAAATGGTCGATGAAAACAAAATTAATGTTTAAAAATTACGTAGAACTAGTATTGTTTTATTTCACGTAATTTTTTACTTTTTTTATTCTCAGACAAATATTTTTTAAATAGATAATACTATAAATCTCAATTTACATATTAATATAATTATTTGAATATAAGCTAAGATCAGAAATATCAAAATAATATTATATCATTTTAATAGGATGTTTTCATAATGTTTTAATTTATTAAAGATCTTCACATTTTTAAATATAAAGTAAACGCTTGATGTTTATTGTACCATTCATTTAAATTGCATATTGCAATGCTATGTTACAATGTATAAACATTTAACGTAATAAACATTTTGCTCCACTTTTAACTTTTGATTTAGTGATCTCTTCTGAATATGAATTTTGTATTTGAAACTCAATTCTACTAAAACTTGTTGATATACATAGTTGAAATGTATTTTATTGAGTTTATTGAGTATAAAATTGAGTTTTAATTTATATTTTAATAAATGAGATGCAATGTAATTTAATTTAATTCAAATATTGCAACAATTGATTTAGCAAACCGTATTGTTCGGTTCCTGTTCTACATAATATTCAGTCAAATTAAAGAAATCCTGTAAAACTACATCGCTTTTTCACTTTACCCTTTACACTTTACAAAACAATGCTTTTGAACTCCAGATATTTTTTGAAAATCAACATCAACATCGATTAGAGTTCAAAATCAATGTAATATGTAATGAAAATAAATACACTCAACTATACTTTTATACAAACTATATCAAAAGCTTTATTTTAGAAAAATAAACACTACACGATATACCATTTATAGTTATAACAAGATAAATAAATAAATATAAAAATAAATATATAATTTAAATAATATAATCTATTCTATCTTTGGACAGCTTGACACGCAAATAATTAATTTTAAATTTTATTAATTGAGATATAAAGTACAAATTTTTATTCAAAATTTTATTCAACTATTAATTAAACTATCAATTTTAGCATACTCAACTACAGAAAAATATTACACGAATATTAATCAAACTAACAATGTGAAATATATATCATTGTTAACTATACATATATGGCGAATCTGAAAATATAATATCCATGACGCGACATTTCTTAATAAAATGGATATTAAAAGATATCTAAATGGAATCGTTAGAGCTATGAAACAATTCGCCACTTATTCTGAAAAAACACATTTACTCCTGTTGATTGAATTATTGGTTTAATAAATGTCAGAAAATATTATATCTTCTTTTATCAATTTTAGATACGGAATTGTTTTTAATAACTCTATACAATGTATGTGACAACTCATAGAAACAATAAGAAATAAGGACTTAACACTGATTTGATTTAATAATTGTTTAACCATTGTGTACAAAACTGAACAAACGTCACTTTCAATGTGATAAAATATTTGCTTTTTTAAAAAACATTAAACATTTTAATAGTCGCATTTATTCTAGTTAAGTACTCTGTGAATATGCATTTCTTCGAAAGCTCTCAGGATTTGTTGAGCTTGCGTCCTCAAATAATTCTTATTACAGAATAAATCTACGATATAAATCTTGTTTATATAGCATGCTTGAAATTTTCATAAAATTAAAATTTTATACTTCAGATAATTGCGGCCCATTTATAGATTAAATTTTGTCATAGGTATTGTTGGCGAAAGATGCGATAAAGCTATTGAATATGGAGTCTATTGGTAAATGTATAATCTTAAATATTCTGAAGTGTTCTCTTGAGATACAATTATTTGAGGTATTTCCCTATAGGACTAGAGAAAAATAACATTTAATTTTGATTTATATTTGAAGATGGGCATAAAAACAAAAATAAAGTAACATGTTTACGTAATATTTCGTTAAAAAAAATGAATTTAAAGTTTTAGAAAAATAGTATAAAACATAATTATATTAGATAGCTTCTGGTTGAAACTAAATATATCGTGAAATGAGAACAAAAACGAAATTTGTTTAGTATCTCTATTAGTTTCATCCGAAATAAATAAGCCAAATTATTATCTGTATTTATAAAAAGTTATTTTGTTTTCATTGCTTTATTGAAAGTTCCCTTTTCAAATATATGAGCATTATAAAGATCCGGTTAATTATTTGGTTGCATGCAAGAATATTAACTGTATATATGCATCAATATTTTATACTTATATTTATTTACTGAAAAATATTGCTTATACAATATAGTGCATTTTATCTTTAAACAAATGTTGACGTTGAAATTTAAATATTTAAAGACAAAATAAGTGTAGTCATTTTATTTTGACACTTTTAATCTTAAAATAAATATTTTAATCCCTTTGAGCATCCATTTCCTTAAATTTGGAATAATTTTAAAACTAAAAAGTTTATTTTCTGATTTTACTTCTACACTAAAATAATCAAGCGGTCACTTTTTAAAGCTGACTACCTATATAAGGAAAATGAGAATACATAAAATTTGCATTTAGGATTTCAAATTTAAACTACAATTATGCAAGTCAAATTTGGTTTTAGTTGATGAATTTATTTCCTAAAAGTTAATGGACCTCGAGGGGAAAATGTAGAAACATAGTTATATAAAATTGACCTCATCTTGGAAAACATCAACCATATATTTTTAACATCCTGTCCATCCAAGGTAGGTATATACTTTTAGTTTAGCACCACACATTATATACCTTCGTATAAGTGTATTTAAAGACTAATCGATATATTTTATTATCGTGCATTATAGTCTTTTCTATAGAATAATTGTCGGAAATTGTACTTTGCGCCGGTTAATTTACGACGCTCAAGACAATCTTTTAGAGGAAGATTGGCGCTTTTCTAATATCTTGATATGAATACTCGTACTTTATAAATTCATCTATGTAAAGGGTGAAAAGTAGTCAAGTTTTCGTAAGAGCACTTTAAAAATCAATATATGAATCAATGTTGCAGAGTATACCATATAGTTTTTAATATATTTTATCACTTATCATCAGATACCTATTCATAATTAAACGTTTCGACCTGCAGAAACTTGCAATGTTCGTTTAGTAATTTATTTATAAAGCGATCATGCTTAAAGCAAGTAAGTATAACTAAAGTACCTAAATATTGTATTAAAGTGTTATAATTCTAGAATTTTTAACAGATGGCTTGTACACTATATTTTTAATAATCTTAGTAGGTACGATAAATGATTCATATTTATTTAATATTCAAAGTTTATACATATTACGCATAAAATATAAACATCTTAGTGAAAACATTCTTGAATTGCCTAATAATATTTGAAATACTCTTAAATGGTACTTATACATACTATAAGTAATCTAGAATCTAACTGAATATTTCATTTTCCTTCTTTGCATCGTTTAAAACATCAGTTCATGGAAATAAAAGGCTGAAAAAGATTCCACTTGAATAACTCAGAGGAGAGGTGAACCTTTCTAACTTTGAAATACTTTAAAATCGATACGGAAACGTTCAAATTTTAACATTATTACAACTTACACCAGTTTAGATAATTAATTTTTGTTAAGAAAAATGTAAATTTTAATCACTTTATAAATAAAAGTGTTTTTATGTCACTCTTTACTTTTACATATACAACATCTTCAAAAAGGGTCGCATTTTTAATGCTTTTGTTCGCATTCATTTCTATTTTTGCTATGATAATTTAAAAATGACATTATAGCAATTTGGATTCCATTCTTTTTCAATAAATTAATATTAAATACATATAAAACACCCTTTATTAAGTAATTGAATATACCATAGGTACTCAATTCATACTAGGGATATACATTACGTTTATATCCACTTAACTTTCAAAGATAGATACCAAATAAATTTATCATATTTCAAACTCTGCAGTTATTTAATTTCCGTATATATTAATTTCCAAATATGACCAAGAGCACAAAAGTAAACCAATTTCGGCCTTTTATGAATGATTTTAAGGTTATAATTCTTACCATATCAACTTCTGAAATGGAACTGACACTTGAAACAAACATAGACACGGTAACTTGTACAGCTTCGCGCTCTGAAATGAAAAATATTTTAGTGTGTCAACAGGCAATAACCGCTAGCGCAAAAAACTCTAATATGTTAAATACATTTTACCTCTATACACGCTCAATGTCCCTCTCGTATATATGAATATATATTGTATTGGTAAGCAATTTGGGAAAATATTCTGTTGGTATAAAATTATAAAATATAATAGGCGGCAATATATGTATTCTGTAAGTACATCAAAAACAATTGCTCCAAGCAGTATCGAAATGATTACTATTGTTCATTTTTATATTTTTATATTTTTGTGGTCATAATACTTTTTAGCAACGCATTAGTAAGAGATCAAATAATCATTATTTAATATTGGTAAGCGTTTTTGAAAATAATTATATAATAGTAACTGAAGCAAGCCGGTAAACCAGAAAAGCAATATTACTATAAGTATATTATGTTATTTAAATGAGATCCAATATTTTAAATTTATAATTCTATATTCTCTTTATGTATTGCTATCCTTAAAAATATTGCTCAGGATAACAATTCTAGAAAAATAAATAAATTATCTTTGGTATGTTTAGGCGCATACTACCTAAATGTTGCGCAATTCTGACATTAAGTATACCTACACTTAATCGTAACAAATTTCTAAAAATTGTTAATTATATATCAATTTATTATAGTAGTATTTTAATTTTAACAGTTATGTACAGATTGCGTAGATATACATATTAATAATAATAATAATTTATTTTACATATAAAAACATTTCAATTGCGTAGATATATAATTTATCAGTAAGTATTTTGGGAGAGTTAAAAAATGTTATGCATTACATCCGGAATTGACAATTCCATTTATAATTGTAATTTTTTTGTATTCATTTAATAGTTTTTTTATCACGTTTGTAATCATAGTTTATCTCTGTATCAATTGGTATAAGTAAGCTTTGTTGCATCTTCTAATAACAAATCATTTTTCATAATTTACGGTCGACGGTTAGTAATTTGATCCAAATTTTGATAAACTATTTTTTGTCGTTAACTGTTTTTTGCAAGAGTGTTGAATTTGTGCATAAAAATAGATATAACTGCAATGAAAAATAATCGTAATAATTGATAAATATAAAATATATTGAATAATTAAATCTGATATATTTAGTGGTAAGATTTTGGACAAACTGCTTTTTCTAAAATAAATATAGCATAATAAAAATTAAACACAAGAAGCTTCGCAATGGAGATGTTGGCACAAGATAAGATAATGGTCACTAATGTCAGAAGTGTGAACGAAGGTGGATTTCAAAGTATCAACGTCAATTCTAGTAATTACAAAATCAAGAATATGATCGGCGAAGTGAATGGGAAAATCAAAATGTTGCACAAGGTTATATATTTCAATAATGTTTAAAAAAAACTTTAATTTCCTTCATTAAAGATTAGACCATATTACAATTTAGAATATTTTTGATATTAATATTTTAATTTTGTTAATGTTTTCAATTAAATTCAGTAAGAAATTTGGAATTGAAGTTATAAAATGTTTATATTATTATTGAGACAATTGAGTAGTTTTGGTATTTAGTTTGAAAATATTTCATAACTTTATTGAATGAATTTATTTCTCAGTATTGCATATTATATTTATTTATAAACAAATATGAATTTTAAGGTAAATACGTATTTATTTGATAGAAATAATTATATTAAAAATAACTACTCACTTTTCGGGCTGACATAGCCTGGCCGAATTCGCTTGTCATATTTATTAAGAATTTTATCCAAAATTGATGTCAACGTCAAATTGTTACTCAAGTCATTCTTTTTAATATGTTCTGCACTGCTGAAAAAGAAAAAAATTACGGAAGCAAAATAAAAATTGTTGATCGTGCACATATGTTTGACATTAACTATATATTCTTTCAAATTACTATATAGACTAAATGTAGAGATACAAAAATTGTTCCTGATAACTTGACGTGTATGTTTATAGGGGGTTATTAAATTAATTTCGTGCAATTATTCATTAATTGTTCCGAAAGTTTTTAACAATTTATAAGATCCAGACTGAATAATTTTATACAAGTATGCGCAATTATATTTTTTATAGACTGCGTAATTATTCAAATCGATACATGTGAACAAAAAACACATTTAAAATAAAGTATTATACTTTGTAGGCTTTAGTGAAAAAGTAGTTGGTGTTTTTATGCCTTAGAATTTAATAATGCTAACAATGATCTTATGTAAGTATTATATGTATAGTGATTTATTATTTTTTAAAGTTTTACTTGTTATTTTGATTATTACAGTTTCATCTTTTTTTAAACGAACACAAATTCTTGTAATATACCGATTTATTTACCTTTCTAAATTTCTAAACTGCATTTCCAATTCATTCATGTAAGAAAGGAAATATACTTTCTATAATAAATACCTTATTCTTGAGCTTTATGTATAGATATAATATAAAGAAGGCGAAATTGAAAAGTTCTTTTGTTTATAAAGGCTACAACGTACATATTTCGAGGATATTTAATAAATGTAAAAAGTCATATGTATGTACATAGAATAGAGTAAGTATATAAGTATTATTGGAAATACATTTAAAAACAGTATATAGAATTATTCATCATTGTATAATTTTAAAACAATAAAATAGGGTGTTTCATATATCAGACACATTTAAATTAATTCAAGTCAGCGAGAGCGATAAAACCACAACATTTTATTATTAAATCATTAAAATATGTAATGCAAATTTACCGAAAGACTTTTATAAATTACTATCAATATTTAAATTCTGAATTCATAATATATTACGTTTATTATAAAGAAGGTATAATCCAAGTAACTTTTTATATTAACAATATTAGTTATATACAACTTTCTATATATATGTAGAAGTAATTGCCTTAGCAACTAAGATTTGATCGATAATGCGTGTACACCATTGTAACATAAATTTGTTTGCATTAGTTTTCGATAATCTTAGTATCAGCAATTCTTGACGCTTGCCCTATGTAAATAGAATTACATATACTACAGTTTATATAGAATAAACACAATATTTAGCAGAAAAAACGTTCGAATTTTTTATTCTATTTTCGGACCAGAAGGTTTCTATTGTTAAAATTCTTCATTCGTAAAATAATATGTATTTTTGTTAACATTGATTAAATGTATTTTCTTTAAATAAGAATAAGTATTGTCCAGTCTCATTTATTTCTATCATTATAACACTTTTTCTCGAAGGAAGTTAAAGGAAGAAAGTCCCTCTGTAAGTCGGGTCATACTACACGCAGAGCTCTATTTGGAATGGCGATTAAATAGATAGCTATCAAAGCTTCCAGATATAGAAATTACGTACTCTCAAAGTTATCTCGTAAATGGGAGTTCTGGGGTAAATTTTGTGTCCAGTTGTGAAAATGAGCTATGTCTGAAACTGTACTGATGAAAATGCCATTTATATATATAGATTATGATGAAATAGATTATATTACTAGAGGTACTTATGGTTTTTCGAAATGATAGGTATAAATTCTGGTGAGAGGTGGAGCCCCATTAATACCCATTTCGTTATTCTGAACTAAAAAAATATTTTCATTAGAAATTCAGAAATAATTATTTTATTACAGTTTTCTCATTGTCCGTTTTCGACATGAGCATTTATTAGCATTATACAGCTCTTATTTAACATGAAAATATGTGTAATGAACTATATAAAAATTATAATATTGCATTATCCTTTTTTGATTTTCCATTTATACTATAAAGCTAGAAAAATGTATACTTGCTTCTGCGGCAGTTTTAACGAGAACATTAAAAGGGGTAAGATGTAGAAAGGAAAGTTGAAGAAAATCAGAAGTGGTTGTGTAAAGGAGTAGATACTGCCCATATTTATATATATATTAGACATTTATTTCGATATATAAATATATTACATGATAGATTTACTAAGAAATATATAACAAAAATATCGTAATAACAATTTCCCTAAAATATTATCAATGTATGTGTTAATGGGCAATTGTATTCATTTTAACTGCCCCAAGTAACGTATTAATTAATACATATATTTAAATCAAAAATAAACTTGTGAATACAAAAAATTAACCTTAATTATGCAATGTAGGAACGTTATTTTCTATTACCTAGACAATTTATTTCTATTAGATATGCAATAAATTCCAAATTGGAATTAAAATTCCCTTGTATTACAACATTAAAGTGTCATTTTAAAAAGCAATTATAGCAACTGATATTCTTATATATCATAAACATGAAATACTTATCATATCATATCCAAAAAGGCTTAATGCAACGTTTGTTGGTTTATTTTGCCTCCGATAAACAATGTAAATACCACACGATACATTTATACATTGACAATAATGTTTTTGTATATTTCACTATTTAAATGTGTTCATAGAAATATATGTTTTGTGAAGCGTTCGATGAGAAGATAAAATAGATTTATTTGAGTAGATTATAATGACTAAATTTACAAATGAAATATAGTCTAAACGATAAATTAAGTCCAATAAAATTTGAATTATTAAGAAATAAAAATATATATTTTAAGAATTTAAAATTAAAAATTAATAAAAAAATTATCTTTTATAAAGTATCTTAAATATTGGGTGTATACGTTTTATTCAATTTGAATAGTACCTACACAAAGGGTTTATTAAATACAGAATATCAAAACTAAATTTATTTTATTTTTTAGTTATATTGTAATAATAACTGTGTTGAATAATAAAATAAAATAATAAAAACAAATTAAATAGTGTTAATTACAATAATATAATAATATTCGATTATATATTTGTTTATAAGCTACATAAAAAAAACATAGACGGAAGACAGAAAAGATATAGGAAGCTGAGATTTGAAATATATTATGCACATACTACTATGACAACTAGAATTTTGTCACTTCAAATGTCGACAAGGCCACTTCAAATACGTCTGAGACACATCAAATACTTATACAAAAATTCAATTTTAAGCGACAGTTTTTATTTTTTTATTTTGAAATTAATTAATTATAATGAAAATTAAAGCATATTAAGTTAATATATATAAAATTGTAAACAAATAATAATTAATTAATTCATGCTGTAAACTCTATACTATAATACGCCTAATATTTGTACGCAAAATATAAAAATATATATATATTTAGTAAACAAAAATTCAATCCAATTTAATGTATTATGGCATAATCGATTGTTATATTCAAGCCGGTAGATAAAAAAGGGATTAAAATAAACATTAGACAGTGCATTTATAATGTAAACAATATGTCCATGCAAACAGAAAAACAGTTTTTCCAATGCAAATATCTTGAGACAAATGAGTCTTAAGATATATTATTATTCTAAGCTATAGACAATAACTATATACAGGGTAAAACTGAAAATAATATTTATAGTTATAGTTGCATGCAGATATCACCAGTGAGTATATTTTGTAGTTATACCTATCGTTGTTTATATATCAGATGTAAAGATAACAGTAAGTAAACAGGTCTCGCTAGATCTATTAATCTTCTCCATACTAATTGATATTTTAATTGATTTAAAGAATTCGTAGATATGCTCAATAGATATGCTCATTATTATTAGGTAGCTGTCATGACCCAGTATAAAGTATTAATTTATTATATTAATATATATATTATAATCTACGAGTATAGTATTAAAGTAATTTCACACTTGAAAACTAGTGTTTAATTCTTACAACTAAAAGAGACAATTAAGTATTATATTTATAGGTCATGACTAAAGAATATAACTTGTACATTCTTTAATATATATCTAAATATTGGACACACATAAATATAGCAAAATTTTACATATTTACTTGAATTGATGTTTACGTTTTGTGATTTAATTCTGAAACAACTTCATTTTAAATGATGCGCTCATTTTATGAGACAGTTTATACCTAAAAGTTGAGATTAAATTGTCGCGTTAATATTTAATGTTTCCTGGAGCATTTGATAGAGCGTTGTCAACATTTGATCTGACAAAATAAAATATTTTCAAATTCAAACTCAAACTCAAACTCAAATTACCTTCATCTATATTTGATCTGACATTGACGCATTTGTTTGTTCTATATTCTTTCAATTTGTTTATTAAATATTACTACGTATAATATTTTGTACATGAATATTTATTATATTTAATTAATTGCATTTTTGAATCTATGTTAATTTTTATGAGTTTTGAAATTAAAATTATGAAAAACTGTCTAACGGTCTCGGAACAAATCGTATCAAATCAAAACAATATGTGTCGTTTATATAATTGGGAAATGATATAATTAATGTTATATCATTATTTCGTACATAATCATGTACGTTAAATGTTTTAGTTTATCTTGTTTATTTTGAATTATGTGAAAAATTTGGTTATAGCAAATAGGTTTCGCTGAGTTAATCAATGTATTATTTGCTTAACAAATCCTCGCTTCAATGCGTTTATTAGAAAGGTAATAATGTGCATTTATGTATGTAAAATAATGATAAATTCTGAGTGAATAAAATTTACGCATTTGCACAATACATGATTTATTAAAAACAAAATCTTAATGAAGGGTATATTTTTTATTTCTTAAACAAGTATCTACATATGTACAAATATTATAAATTTGAAATCATATCATATATATCATATAACATAATATGTATATAAGATATTTATTAAGAAATATACAATGTTTCCATTCAATGCAAGCAATCATCAATGTATACCTAGTTGTATATATTCTTCAGTTCAAATAGGTGTGATTCGTTTATTTATATCTTAAATATGGTAAATTTCTTTATAGTGAAGAAATAAAACCAAAATTTACAGACTATTATTATTTCATTAAGTAATGAAATATACTTAAATATAAGATGGAATAACAATGTACATATTACGAAAAAAGAAAATATATGTTAAGTGTTTCCCGAAATGTTATTTTATTATAATTTTTTTTAAATAATATATACTGCACATGCTTTAATGAAAACAGTAGTTTTAAGACTCACTACATATAGTTCGATCATATTTCTTTAAAAAAATACTGGAAATAGAAGTTCTCCTTGAATAAAAATGATGTGTTATATATTTAACTTCAAAACGGTGTTTAGCGACTATAATATGCATTTTAGATACTACGATTCTTTTTTCCGAGATAAAATTTTGTAATGAAGACTTAATTAACTCTGTATTATTTAATGATGTCTGAATTACTTATGACATTTAACCATTTGCTACATATCGCACGTTTACATATCACATAATATAGTGTATATGTCATATACATAGGTATGATATACATACATATTAATAAGAATTATACTCGTATAATTCATGTTGCTAACATATATAGAACTAAATGATAAAATAAAATTAGTTTTTTACCATTATTACTTCATTTTTAAATTATTTTCATCGCTAAAAATGACAATACTGAAATAGAATGTCAAATAAAGTTATTCTCTTGGAAATCTAAATCTAAAGATAAATATATAAAATATACACAAAAACAAAAAATATGAACATGCATTAAACCTATTTGGATAAAACATAGATAATAATATAGCACTATTCAACTATATTTTGCATAATTATTCAACGAATATATAATTTGATAGCTGTCTATTTATCATATTTTCAAAGAAACAATATTGACTAATTTTAAAGCAAAAATCCACAATAAAAATCTTTATAATTTAATTAAAGAGAAGGCCACGTTTCGGGTCATATTTATTCATACATCTTCTGTCATGAATATGGGTTATAGTTTTTAACCCAAAACGTAAACTTTTTTAATTAAAAAAGTTTTATTGGTGATTTTTTACTTTTATTCTTTCTAAGCTTTCACCGATTAATTCTTATTATCGACAAATTTGAGAATTCTATAAATCTTTATTCAACCTCAAACATGTAATTTGGAATGTAATCTATAAAAAAGATATAGCACTTTACACTAAAGTGTGAAGGAAGAAAAATATTTGAATAATTGAAATGTAATTTATAGTATGTAATTTTTGCATACCATATCAACATAATGTTGATATGTTATATACATGCAAAAATGAACATCTATGAAAATAGCGTAAGAGATGCTTCTCTCGGTCACTCTGAGAAAACTAATCAATGCAAAAAAGTGTTGATAATTTCGCTTTAAAGTATTCACTAATAATTTTTTTAATCTATGGCATAAATTTAAATTAATAAAATAAGTAATTAAAAATTAGAATAAATTGAATTGAAATTAATCTATTAGGTACTATATTTGTAGAATACAAAATATATTTCCACAAAATAATAATACATACATGTATATACAATGCCCTTGAGAACTTAGTAAATGTAATATTATTTTAAAATCAGAGAAAACTTATATAAACAAGAATTTTAAAATATCAATATACTATACATATTGTTAGATGATCATTGAACTTGATCATCATCTATAAACTATCGAACTATGATCATCATCATGTACATATATTCAATTAAAGTTCATTGACTAAAAATATCTATATATAAATAACTTACTTTTTCTTTAATATATCCATTTGAAATATAAGAAATAAACGTTGAATCCATATAACAGTAATTAAGAAGTTACTGTCTATAATAAAAATTATTAATTAATGTATTTGTCAATATATTGCAATCTTTTGTCTGTTGATCGTTATTTATCTCCAGATTCCGTTAAATATTTCATTGGCCAATAATTAAAGTGAATTGCAAAAGATATACGAAAAAACCAACTACACTATTAAATCATTTTAACTATTCTGCTTTGTATTTTAGATGTACAATAATTAAGCAAGAAAAAGTAAATATACACCTATGTAGTATATATGATCGTTGTAGACTAGACGCTAAAACAAGATTTATTTATGTTTAAATATTTATATACGTTAACGTACATCAAGATTGTACTGCATTAAGATAGATACACTAGCTTATAATTAATAACTGCTTTTAATTAATGGCTTTTTGTATATCTTGTGGTTTGCATAATACGACAAAAAGATGAAAGTAGGACACTTTAAGCGCATTTAAGAAGGTTTTGGAGTTTTGTTAGGGTCATCATAGATTGTAGCCAAAAAGGTATCTTACAGGTTCAAACGATTTATTCTATTTTTGATTTGCAACCATTCTTCATCGATGACAACATTAATTGCTCACATTTTATTAATTGTATACGAGTAGTAACATTCTTTAAAAAGATTACCTCTAAGCTCTACATTATTATTTTCGTTTAAAACAGTAATAGACCATTTATCTATTATATGAGGTAATTGTTGAAAATATTGTACATTGGGAGCAGTATGTTGGCGACAATTATTGCTTTACTTATATACATATATTATACATAAGATTTTATTAAAATTTAGTTTAACAAAAATGTTACTCTTAATTTAAACAAATCCAAATGTATCCAAATAGATACATCAGATAATCAATATTGTGTTTGAAATATAACTTTTTTAATATTGTTATTTTTAAAATTCTTATAATATTGATACAAATGTACTTTAATGAAACAATACAAAACCATCATAAATATTTGAGATTAAACGTAAGTCAACAGGATTCTAGACAGTAGACTTTTGCTTATAATATACAGCTTATATAACAAATGTTTTCGTTCAGAATAGTCTCATTAAAACTTTGTGAAACGAAAGTGGTTAAAAATATCGTTAAAACTAAATGAGAATAAATCAAAGCTATTTATTGCAAATTATTAAAATTTCATTTCATTTTATTTTATTTTGTTTTTAAGTGAAACAAAATCAATTTTATATAAAATATATTTTTATAAAGTTTGTTATAAAAGTGGGATTTCTTGCTATGATTGTATAAAAATAGTTTTTTGTATTAAAAACTTTATTATATCTTAGTACATTAGTAATATTATATACATATAATATATATTGTATATATTGATATATATTTCAATAATTAAACGAATCAAATATTAATTAGTTTATTATTTAACAAAATTTTTATGCTTTAAAACACTTGATTGGGTATATAAAACAGTAGATTCATTAGGAAGTTTCGAATGTCTTTAACGAGTGATAAAATTAAGATACTAATAAAGGCATTAAATAAGAAAAGCGATGTTGCGTAACAAGATAAAAACGTTGTGATGAATTTTCCTTTTTTACATATCCAATAAAATGTTTTAACGAATGACCTTTTTTTATTTACAATAATGGGTATAGCCAAAGGTCTAAATTTTATTTATATACATATTTATATCACATACTCCAGAAAATTATAAATTCATACTTTATTTTCACATGTTTGTATTATCTGTACATATCACATATCACAAATTATTTATATACTTTTATTTTATGTAATACTATACTCAATAATCATAAGAAACATTAATAGATTTATTTGATTTAACTAATTTTAAAATAAGTTGATTGGACTCTGATTATCAAAATATAAGGAATAACAGTTTTTTAAGTAAAAAAGTTTAGTCATATGTTTATGGAAGCCATAAAAATTTAATTCGATTTATACCTAAATGATAATAGAATATAATTAAAATGTATAATTCTAGTAATTTATTTAATCGATATACTGTAAATAAACCAAAAGTGTATTTTATTATTTATAAACATAAATAATGTCTGATATTTGTTATCTAATAGTAGTAATACATAGTATAAAGTATATAGTTGACTGAATCCATTCTAACAAGTAAAAATATTTTAAAATATATATTATAAATATTTATACATACAAAAAATATATTTGTTTTTTGTTTTACACTTTTCGATTTATATTAATCTTGTATTAATTGTACTTGTATCAAAATTTTTATATTATTTTTTTATATATTTATGTTTGAGTCAGCGTTTAAGAATTTTTTATGAAACTCTGTATATCATAAGATTATATTTCTATTGTACCTATATATATTTAATGACATAAAATGAGAGTTCTTTTTTATCCGTTACTACCAATTGAAAACTATTTTTATAGAATGTTTCCTAACACGAAAAGAAAGAATTAAAACTTTATATATTGGTACATTCAATAAATTTAATATACCTAGATGGTTTCTAGAATAGTAATTTAAACAAATCATCAATGCAATTAATAAAATTTATAAATTTAAACAATTTTGAAGCATAATTTTATAAGTTTGACAAATTATAAATATAAAATATATTATAAAATAATAATTGAATTTTAATTATTTTAATTCTACAATTGATACTTTAATACTTTTATTGATGTATTAAAATGAATTTTACTTAATTACAGTATCATTATTACAAAAAAAATGTATATGGAAATACCTGTATGTAATTCTAATCACGTTATAATACAATTAAAAGTTTACAAAACATTATTATTACTAAGTTCTGCTCGTTATAGTTAGAAGAATATTTAATAATCTAATTTTAATGCAATAAAGTTGCTATTATCTAACTATTTGTGAATAAATATTTTTGCAACATTAAATTTTAAACTTGTATAAATAGTATAAAATTGTAATATTTTTTATATTTAAAATGACCATATACAAGAGTCAAAAGTAGGGACAGTATATACGACATTTTGCATTGAATTATTTTCATTTACTGTATAAAAAATTGGCTACTGTAAATACAGCAGTCAAATTATTATATTGCCGGAGGTTATGTATCTCTCTGTGGATCCCTTTATGGGACGCTATAAATATAGCTCTAAAAAGTGTTATAGATCTCATGGGATCTACTAACTTATTCAAAAGCCTTATCTAATTAGCGGCAGTCATAATTAATGAATTCAATAAAATCCTATATTTGTTAAAAAAAACTTAAAGCTCCATATTGTGCTGCAATAATAATATATACAATATTTACTGCAAAATAATGATGCTCGTAATATTACTTTCTTCCGAATTTTAGTACATCTCAGGAAGCATATCAATCTATAATAAAATCAGTCTGTGCATTCAATAAAATAACGAAATTTATAAATGTAAAGCCTCCTTTAACAATATAGAAAAATAATTATGTTTCTGCAATTAAGATACCTACATATATAATGAAAACGTGAGCCGAACAGTAAAATTATAGCCTAGATAAAAGTATCCAGAAATATAGCTTGTGTAGTACACTTATTAAATAATAAATTTAAATGGAGATCATACTGTTTACGTTATAAGAAAAACAATAAAATCTTGCATTAAAAGATTTGAAGTAGATACATATATTAGTTTCCTATAATTAACTAAATTTTATGATCTGACTTAAATTATAAAAAAAAGCATTAAAAACACATTTTTGATGACAGTTATTAAGGTGGGCTTGAAATATATGCTAATATTAATTCGTAGCTACACTTTATTTTTATATGAGTAAGATAAAAATATTATGTATATATGTATATGTATAATTTACTCTTCATATATTCTTATAATTAATAAATATTCTTATTTTTTATAATTGTTATTTTATTTTATTACTCTTTCGGTTTCTTCTGCAATTATTAATGTTTTTTGTTCTCTGTCTCTTTTCTTCCCTTCTTCCTGTAAACATTTTGCGTCTGTCAATTTGTAAATAAAGCCAATATTATTATTATTATTATTGTTTATCAAAATTTCACAATAATTTCCTTTGTATGCAAAATCGGTTTATAATGATTGATTTTTACGAGTTAGCATTTGAAATTTAATTTTCTACCAATTGATATTTATTAACATTTTTAAAAGTAAAATAATAGTTTCTTTATTCGTATTGAAATACATTAACTGTTATGAGTATTTAGTTTTACCATTAAAAAATTTATTTTTGTCAACTGATTTACAAACTGATTATTATCTTCTACTTTTCTAAAAAAAATCATAAATCATAAATCAAAATCAACAATTAATCACATTCTTCATATATATATATATATATCTACACAATTAGTAATATTTAGTCAATGGAAACATACTTTGCCTTCATAGGGGAATCATTAGTCATGGAATCGAATCCTGTTGAGTCCTGTTTCCCATCAAGAGATCGTTGGAGAATCAGTCCTGCTGACCTCATTTCACGTCCTAAGAGAGGGGAGTCCACCATGAAACTACCAATATCACCACTAATGGCACCGTTTTCAGAAGCTCCGTCCTGTCGTGAGTTGATGAAGGACCGCGTAAGACGCGCCCACACCACAATGTTGCACCCAAAAATCAGAATGAATGTCAACAGGCGAATGTACACAAAGCAAGTGGACATAGTCACATAAGAATAGACAAAGTATTAGATTACAGTAACAGTTTCTTTAAGATGCACTTTGAATTGTTTCAAACAATTCTGAAACTTTATTTAAATCGTAACTATATCATAACAGCACTTTTAAATTAAATTCTTTAAGATGTCCATTATATGTATAAAACGTAGGTACATTATTTTTACAAGTGATAAAACTGTTGATTCGTTAAAAAGTACTAAACTCTACATAACTGCCAATGGAATTGGCAAAAAATACTTCTCTGTTTTTCTATAGGTACAGTACTTTGCTATAGACCAATGAAAATGTGATAAAACAATTCGTAGATAATATTTGATTATTTTTATTGTATACAATAAAAATCTGTAACTCATTTTTTAAATTTATTATTATTTGTGTATAGTACTTTGCTCTAAACCAATAAAAATGTGATAAAACAATGCATAAATAATATTTGATTAGGTAAATTGTATATATTTACAATAAAAATCAGTAATTAATTTTTCAAATTTATCATATTATTTGTGTTTGATGTTTAATACTACATATACCTACCTACCTGACCTAGCTTTGGAATTTCCAAGATTTTCGACTATATTCAGAAATATGTGCATGTAGGTAAGTTATTAGATAGAAATAGTATTGACACTGTAGGCAGATAAATAAGAGAAACCACTTGAAAGTTTGAAAAAATAAATTAATAAATTAAAAAGAGACCGAGCTTTCAGTGTTTTTACAACATATAGCAAATTTATTGCACACATTATTCCTTAAATGTCAATTATCAATATCAATCTATTTTTAGTTAATCATATAATTTTCAATCAACATTTCTCAAATTTCTCTGACTTACATAGATCATATACTGTAGGGGCAGAAGATTTGTGAACCAACCGATATACGAGTATAAATAAATATATATTTATTTATTTGTTTATTTATGTAAACAATATGTTATTATAAAACATACAATCACACATTTGATAGTTCATTCCTACCATGAAACAAAACGACAAACGACTCTGATAAGGAATTTAAAATAAAAATCATAAAATGATATAGAGATGCAAAAATTGTACCATTTATTGTATTTGTAAATAACAAGTCAGGATATACCTATAAGAATTTTCTATAATAAAAATAAAATTTAAATGGGACAAATTTGACACCATATAATAAAATCTCTAATATAACAAAACCAAATTATTGATGGTATATACGAATTTATTCTCGAGCTAAAGAGAAGACGTATAGACTAAAATGTCATCTGCAACAGGATGGTGCTTCCTGCACACAGCCATGAGAACTCGCAAATTCTTGAATTCTCATTTGAATTTTCCAAATCGGGTAAACAAGCCTGCCCAAAGTCCAGATTTAACATCACCTGATAATGCTTTGTGGGGAATCATCCAGAGAAGAGTCATGCAAGCGAAATCAGCAGATGAAGATATGATCAAAGAAGAATTCTTCAAACAGCCTTCAATAAAATTGATAATGACACTTAAGAATATTCATGTCCGCACCATCAAAAATACACTTCGTAAATGATATTTTATTCGTAATTTTAATTTATTATTTTATTAACTTCTTGACAAATTTATGCGACATTTAACCACAGTACAGATAAAAGCAGAGCTATTATAGGCCACATCGAAATAACAGTTAATTGTAACTAAACGTATTACATTTTTTTTATCATAACAAGTATTAAATAAAATATAAACTTTATAACAGATAAAAATAAGTTCTGAATCAGTTATAAATAGCAGCCACCATTTTTTACTACATTTTCCATGTGTTCCATCATATCGTTGAGTGCTCTGCCCATGCAATTCTGCGAAAAATGTGGTAAATGTTTATAAAAAAATTCTGCTATATCATCAGGTGATTCAAAATCTTTACTGAGTGCTTCCAATCGCGGAAATTAAACCTGTTACATACACGATTCACGTCAGGCGAATATGGTGGTTGGCGAAGCAAGCGGTTTTCTTCTTCAAAATGTTGAAGTGTTGCTTGAGCCACATGAGGGCGGGCATTATCTTGTTGTAGCCGCTGGAAGTATACGTTGTTCTTGGTTTTGGTTCTGAAAACAAGTGGTCATGTTTTCAATAAATTGTATATATCTCTGGGCGTCTATTGATTGATTGATAGGTGATATTTCATCATTTATGGCTTCCCTCTTGTGATACTGCTATTATAGATATCAGACTAAAATATAATGATAAGCTATCGATGGAAAACAACTGTTTTTTATGTGGCCTATATATAAATTCGTATTTAATTTTTATTATATATATCATGTATATAAACATATTTGCCTGTGTCCTTAATAAAGTTTTTAAATTTATTATAGTTGTATATATCTATAATGTAATTCTTAAAAGAGTTAATTGGTAATTTTTTAACTTTGAAGGTTTTTATATAAGTAAAAATGTTACGATAAAAAAACTGCTTTATAAATGCAAAAAAATTGTCAATATGTGTTTTTTATTATAAGTAGTAGGAAAGGAGGGGCCAGTCACGTGACGTGCGGGAGGAGAGGGGGGCTGAGCGGTGCTCAGATGCACTTTGAGTCCGGTGCACTTTGGAACGACTGCACCTTACTGAGTAGGGAGGGGGAGGGGGGGGTGTAGTCTCGACCAATCACGATCGAGTACGGCCAGCCAATGACAGAACAGGAAGAGTCCTAAATTATTCCTAAAAGTATGCTAAAAGTTCCCTACCAGTATGCTAAAGATATGCTATACTCCTAAATGATTCTTAAAAGTATGTTAAAAGTTCCCTAACTGTATGCTAAATGCTAAACTCCTAAATGATTCCTAAAAGTATGCTAAGAGTTCCCTACCGGTAGGCTAAAAATGTCCTAAACTCTTAAATGAATCCATAATTACCATAAGTAAAAGTAACAAGTTTATCCATAGAGACATA
>JAYRBW010063241.1:0-29866 GCA_036023295.1 Invenusta paracnida
GTACAACTACCTACTCTGTACATATTATATACATATTATTCGATATAAATAGTAAAATATACAAGAAATAAATATAACTATTTTTGATACCTTTTTTTATGGGCCACCCTGTAACTGTGTATATGTAGAGAACATATTTACAATAAAATTTAAATTAATATTTTTGAAACATGTATTTGTAATCTAGCTAATCTTAAAATAGATATTAGAAATAGTCACCTTGTCAAATTTATGTAAAGTGAGATGTAATCATTTTTAATGAAATACAAATGATTGTAAGTTTAAAGTGGTTCAGTATACAAATACATATTTATTTCATGATTAATTAGAGTTCGTTTAAACGATATGCTTACATAATAGAAAGATTAATAAAAAACAAAATTTTACTCTATACATACCCATAACTAATATATAAAGTTGTTAATCAAGCAGTAAAATCAATACACATCACAGGGTGTATTTCTATATGAATATATAATAATTATGCTTTTATATATGATTGTTATTAGTAATGTAAGAAAGGTCAAACTACAAAAATATATATAATATTATTCAATATAGAAATATATATATAAAAACAAAATTATGAACAAACAACATATATATGTAATTAATATAAGACAGCATAATTGAACATGTTTAAAGTATAAAATCGTCTATAACTGTTAGTCTGAAATTAAAGTAAAGTATATATTCAAAGGACATGCATTTATAATAGTACAGCATACTTTATACGTATATAATAGTTTACCACTGTTAGTTGTATAAAATGATAAATATTGATTAGAATTGTATATATTGCATATTATATAACAAATATACATTTACAAAACATATAGTGTTAATAAAATTTACACATAATGTTAATAAAATTTAAACGCAAATAAATGATCATAGGTTTAACCCTATTTGAATGATAACTTTAACAATAAGGTACTATTTATAATCGTAAATTTCATTTTCTAATTATCGCAACATATAAGCAGTCAAACGTATACTGAAAAACATATAAACATTGTTTTTACAATTTAAAATTGTGAAAATATGGATAATTTTTGTTAACATCGTACAGCATAAAAAATTCCATTATGATTATGTTACAATATAATAATTATATAGAAAAATATAAGTTGGTTTATAAATCGCATACATTTGTAGAACATGTGTTGCCATATTGTTAAAATGTATGTCGATATTTATTTTAAACTAAATAGACTGAATAGTATTTGACTGCCGAATCTCTACTTTTATAGTATATCTACGATTACTATGAGTACTTATCTTAAAGTACTACTTACAATATAAATTTACAATAAATTTTCAAACCTACGACATCTATATGAAAGCACGCTGATAAAAGCTCATTTAATATCTAATCAATTGCATTATTAAATCAGTTGTTTTGCAATCAAATTTCCGTGCAACTAAATTTCCAATTGTACTCCTACATATGTGCAGCAATCTCACGGAATAGTTTCTATGTGTTTTGAAGATTCTGGACCAAAGTATTTTATTTGAACAACATTCTTTTTGAAAACTATATTTGAAAAACACCTTACCTTTATTATTTAACATCAGCACCTAAATTTATTAAACGATATTTCAAAAGAAAAAAAAAATATAAATAAGTGACAATATAGAAACATGCCTCGTATTGCCTGCAACAGAGGTTCACAGTAATTCATCGATTTAAGCAAGCTAAGAAAATTGTACTATACTGCATTATGTAAAAAGTATTAATATATGCATCAAAGTTATACATAACAAAATAAAGACAGTTAAATTATACAATGCACGTTTAATAAAATAAAAAATATGAAGTGAATTTCAAATGATGAACCATATTTTTAAATTTAATAATTAATCTGTAAATATGTTAAGTTCAATATATATTAAAAAGTACTGTGAGATAATTAGAGTAAGCGTACAATAAATTGAACTTATGTAATAATATTTTAAATAATAAAACAAATTAAGACAGTATAAATATATATTTTAAATTAAGCATTGTAAATTGTAAACTAACATTTCACTTTATCGTGCGTAGTATATTAAAAAAATAAGAAGATATTATATATAAAAATAAGTAATAAACATAGTTAATGTTAAATATAAAGTAAAAATATATCTGCAAAGACAGAAATGTTTTTATTTGTTCGATAAAATGAAGAAAACCCAAGTTTGTTTTAAGATTTAATAAAAACAAAATGCAATCCATATTACAACTGTAACTAATTTATATAAATGACCAAATTATGTTGGTTTAAATAATTCAATTCAATTTAATTTAATTTAATTTAATTTAATATATATAAAATATACATATATTTTTTAATTGTTTAAAAAATTTAAAGCGATTATAAAATTAAGACCATAAAAAGTACTAACTTTCAATTTTACAATAAATAATGAGGACACAATATTTAATATGAATAAACGTTGAAATTGTTGTCTACAGGATGATTGCAAACGAACGAAATCAAGTGAAAATGTGAGTGAGTAATATTTTCAATAAGTCAAACAAATTTTAAAATTATCACATAAACAACAACTTAAAACAAATTCATGTGTACGTACTTTTGGCCTTTCTTCGGTGGTTAGAAATGGTGTCCAAGAAATCGGACAGAGATCTTAACTCCTTGTCAAGACAATTGGTAACGTTGCCAACACAGCGCTGTCGCTCCGCTGTCTGTGAAAGTAGGTCATTAAGTAGGTCGACTAATTCAAGGTCACGACCGGCAAATTCCGTTTCAACATCCGCGTCGTCCGTCCAACCAGTTTTCAACATATCTGGAGTTAGTTGATATGGTTTGTTGATGAGCATTTAAAGAATTAGACATTATAATATGTGAGCACTAATAGCGAGGAAAAGATTGTCAAATAAACCAATATACATTAATGTACATAATTATGTGCATAATACAAATTTCAGCTTTATTTATTGACTTGTGATAATAAAAGTTTACATAATTAATCTAAACGATTTCGCTTCATCGTACCTTTCTGATGCGCAATCTCCTGTCGCATGCGTCCCTTGGCACGTAAAGCGTTCTCCCAGTTCCGTCGAATAGTAGAGATCTCACGTTCCAGATCGGCAATGCCCTGATGGTTTTAAATACAGTGAACTCGCATCTTACACTTACTTCCTACCGAAGCACATTTTCATGTAGTAAATCAAAATATTTGAAATATTTAGTATACTGATAAAACTAAATACTAAATATGTAATTATTGCCCGTCCACAGAAATTAAACTTATGAAATATTTTCTGTCAAGTCAACGCCAAATCAAAATCTTATTAGTTGATTTAGTAATCACGTGATTCAGTAACATATGATCAATCTTCTTCACTACTTCTTCAGCTGAACTCATCATGAAAAATAATTGGGTAGTTTCATTTCTTATGTTAGTAAATAAATCCATTAAGTTAACAAAAATATAAACTTTTTTGTAATGAAAATCATTAACTTTGGCCTTAAAAATACCTTCAGGTTTACGAAAAAGTGTACTAGTCAGTTAACGGATTTGAAGTTATATTAAAACTGTATAGTAGTGTTATTTAAATTAGGCAGTTCCATTTATAACATATGAAGATAAATGTTTCTTTTATTTGTAAAACAAAAATAACTTGTAATTTGTATATGTATTTTTTGGATATACTGATGATAAATTCCATTAAATCATTATTATTTTGAACATGTTCATAATACACACGTATTAAGTTTCAAATTAATATAACTAATCGTTGCTAGTATTATATAGACTCGGGATATAGTATATTGGGAATAAATAATCTATTGATTATCACTATCCATGACCAATATGTTCCATATTGTGTTTGTTATTATTTTATATATTATCGGATTACATGTCATATACCTTTTGTTAATTTTTAGTTTTTAACCTTTTTAATATTACTAAGTTATCGTGATTATATCATATATGTTGTACATAGTATTTACTTAGGAATAACATCCAATTATTAGTCTATGTGTTTTATTTAAAATAATCTCATCTAAATAATCGACTTGAAAACGTTAATAGTATTTTAATATTTAGCTAAACATAAGTAAGTAATTCAATAAAATTGTCTCATAGTTGTCAAATTGTAAATATTTCAAACTGCTATTTATTAAGTAATTGATGACACACGAATATATAAATATAGTAATATAGTAACTAAAATAACATTTTAAAAGATTGACATTTCAATCGCTTGCAACAGGAGCTTACTGGTGTGCATAATCAGTGTACCGATTGTGCAATATGGCAGCCGTCATTGTACATTTGGCTAGAAACTCAGGTCAATTTTGTTCTATTTTCCATGTTGAATTATCCATTGGTTTTCTGAAGATTTGATCGCTCGCTCCACTTGCTACCGAACAGTAGCAGCAAATTGATTAAACAATTAATCGTTCTGCTGATACCGGTGAGTTGTCTACCGGTTTTATAAAGTGATTTTATTTTAGGATGGAACCCTGTATAAGCCGAATCTGCTAACATTGAATAATATGCAGGAATGTTATCAAGATAATTTAAGACAGTTGGACTAAATTCAACGGCTGTTCTATAAACTGTGTGTTACAGTAATATGAATTCACAGCACCCGCAGTCGATATATGGGAACTATAAATCCTTCCAATAAAAGAAAACACGCCTTCCTTCTAATTTGTTAATAACCAACTTTGGCAATTCTTCAATATTTGAAAGATAAATAAAATAAGTTACAATATTCCAAAAAAGTGAGCTACATTACGATATGCTTTCCAAGCAGTATTTATAGCAATCACAAAAGAAAATATGGTTTGAAAAAAACCTTCTGCTAAGTAAATATTAAAGAAAATTTTCCTTTCTTTTCTGAAAACACGAAAAATGAACTGCTTGATTTCATTGCATGCAAAAATTGTGAAATTCCATACAAATTGGAATTGTTCTTCAGTCGAATACATTGCTTGATATTATCAACAGACTTTGCACACTTTCTTGCAATATTAGGCAATTGCCTTTCATTTTCAACAACCAAAGCAAGCGCTGCACCCATCATTAACTGTTAAAATCAAAAATGAAATCATAAATTCGTTCACGAGCAGATCGTAATCTCTTTTTTGCATTATTTGGTATAGTCAAAAAATTATTAATTTTCGTTAACTGGCTTGTAAACAAATTTTTTTATGAATTTGTTAATAAATTCATTAACGTTTTCATATAATTGACCAAATTTGTTATCTTTGTGTTATCTTTTGTTATCTTTTTGTTAACGAGTTTTAAAAAGTTGTTTCATTGTTTATGTTAACTGCTTTGAAATTTGTTAAGCTAAAGATTTCGTTTACGGAATTCTTTACTAATATAAAAAATGAAACCACCCAATGAAACCTCACTCATAGATATATGTATTGAAAATAATATGATTGAACACTTAATTTAGTTTCCTAACATATGTCGTTTTTGTATAGATTTTTATGGAAACTAACGATGGTGACAAGAGGGTATTATCAAATATACAAATATTTTAAAATTGTGTTCAAAATTGTAAAATAAACCAGAGCAATTGTTGTTCAAGAAAAAGACGATACTATAGATGATATCGCTTAAAATAAAATAAAATAAAAAGATAAATGTTTCTAAAATGGTTTTTCGCAACTTTGCCCAATTTAAATGAAGAAAAAGCAAAATAATAGTTATTATAGTACATGCCATAGTATATGCCATTTCATCGTTGTAGTCTATATTTGTTTAAATTTATAATATAAATGTTATATATTATATTAATATAATATAAATTTACAAAGATGCAAAGAATGAAAACAAATAAAGATTATATAAGAAACATTTCATATAAGACTATAGTTTTTTATACAGCATATCTTTATGTTTAGAATTTCAGTATTTTTGTACTGTCGATTGCATTATATACATACTACAATATATACCGAAGATATACATATAAAAATGCATTTATTTATACAAAATATGCTCAAAATTCAAATGAGAGGGAGAGGCGAATGTTTCCTGTCTAAATATTGTGCAATAATTAAAAAAAAAATCGTTATGGCATACAAACATCGTACAATGATTGACGGAACATTTTTACACATTAGCGCAACTTTATAATCGAACGGTAGACACAGCGCATGCAGAATGCAGATTATTTTATACAATTGTATTTTCCCTCATTTTAGTGAAACTTTTCGAATATATTATGTTATGTGCTATTTATAAAATGTGGTTTAAGCTCTTTTATAGTTTACAAGACATTATAATCTTAGGCAGAAGTTAAGGTTAACTTTTGAGTTATTACTAAACTTCTTTGACATATTTATACATTTATATATTTAGGTATAGTTTCAAGCTTCGTTCAGTTAACAATAATTTAAAAAATAAGTTATATCATAATATAATTACAATACAATTACACAAGCTCTTAGCCATATTTAAAAATATATTATAATATATTATAGCAGAAATCCGAATAAAAAGGAAAATTATATCACCAAAAAGGTAATTGATGTATACATAGAAAGATGATCATGCTAAATTACAATTCAATTACGCAATAACTAGTAATCAATAACTACTGACCTACTTAATAGATAAACCGTTACCTTGGTGAGGCGTGCATTTTCCTCCTTTGTGGTCTTCAGTTTGCATCCAGTTGCATAGATCTCCTTTTCAATTTCAGTTCTCTCTTGCGCGTGGCTCTGCAGCTGTTCCTTTGCTTGTTCCTGTTTCCGGGTCAGTTCCTCACGAAGCTCGGCCTTCACATGAGAACGTCGTATAATAAATAGAAACAAGGAATGTGTAATCAAAACATTGTGTTTGTACATATACACTATATAATATAGCAATACACTGTAATAACCGTACCAGAGGACCCTTCTGTTTCTCGATATCACGTTTAGCCCGTGTTGTGGAATCTTCTAAACCCGACTTTCGATTTTTCAAAGCTAAATAAAATAAGACAGCCGTGATTATAACCGAAAGAATGTGTAAAAAATACATTTTAGTCCAAAATAACAACATTAAAGTAGAAAAAATAGGAGCATTTGTAGGAATATTTTCTTAAAGTAAAAAGTATTTCTATAAAGTATAGTTTGGAGCTTTTCATTATAAATTAGAATTTCATGTACATAGTTTATGAAATATTTATTATATAGAGCAAATATAATGACTTGGATTGAAACAAGTTTTATTAGAAATAATATATATGAGTTTATAGTCAAATTTCTCTCTTAATATATCCGATATTTTCTGGATTCAATTGACGAGACTAGCACAGTGCGTCTAATAATAAGTTAAGTTACGATGCAGCTACTAAATTCTCTTACCGACAAGTTTCTTCTTCAGGACATCAAAGTCGACAATCTTCTTGTTGAAGTACTCCTCAAACTCTTTGAACTGTGGTCCCTTGATCTCCAGTTCTGCCGTTCGGTTCTCAATCCCAGCCTCCATCTCCCTCTTCTCCTTTCTCATCTGCTCCAACTTGCCGGTAAGATCAGCACGCATCTTATCAAGAGACGCCTGGGCTTCTACTACCTCAACCTCGAGTCGAGCGACCGTCTGAGTGTCATCCTTTATCGATTTGTTTAACTGAGTACGCTGTAAAGAGGAGTTAAGAATACCTGGGATAGAAATAAGTTTCTCTAGATTCAAATCATAACATGTAGTTAGTCATGAGTTTCGGTTTTGATTAGGAGAGGTAAAATTGCTCAAATTTAACTTGCTGGATATTGTGGTAATAGTATATATAGTTAATGCATTATTATAAAATATCTATTAATTATTTATAAATATGAAACATCTAAAAATAGCTTCTAACACATTATGCATGTTTTATGGATGGATGTCTAAATGAATCTGATTCAAAATCTATACCCGTGTAAAAATAATTAATATTTGTATATCTTTTAACAAGCTAGTGATATTAAATATGTATTCATATGGTTCTACATAATATAAACATTATTATTTATGAATAAATGAATTAAACTATATATTTGTTAAAAATATTTAGCCATGTGAGACTTATATACGATTAGATTTGTATACTGCTAGTATACTGACTTAATCTCTTAAAATATGTAATTCAAATTGTAATCTACATAATATATAATAGATAAATGTACTGTAAGATAGTTTTATTAAAGCATTGTATAACTTTATAAGAAAACGATGAGTTATTATCAGTGGTGACATTTTTATTGATAAAAAATAGAATATTTCAAGCTTACGCATAACTCGTTTTTATTCAATAATCTAACTCTAAAGACTCCTCTATGGATAAATGTGTGAGTTAAAAGCAGCCGATAGTGGCTCGGTAGTAAGAGTCAAAGTTTGAATCCCAAATCAAGTCACCAATCTTAATGGAACATTGTATCAATGTAAGAAAATATTCAGTAGAACTGGTCATCGCAAATATAAATTTTTCGTTTTATTAAAATTAATTAAATATTCATTTTTTATAAAATTTTGTTCTAACAATTTTTATTTCAAACGATTTTGTACAAGCACAGTGTAAAGGTAAGTTTTGTGTTAGCGCTAAAAACTATTTTTTATCTATAGCGGTACATTCCCATTTTATAAAAATATATATTATTAATACTGAAATACTTGATGGAATACTGAGAGTACTGAACATATACTCAACCAGCAAACTAATCTTAGATTATACAAGGTTCAGCTACTTATATTTTGATTAATTGAAATAGAGTTAAAAAATAATAATTCCAAATTTAAAAATAAATTTCCATTAATAAAAAAAAATGAAATGTGTATTTGATATGTACAATATAAAAATTGTAAAATAGTGTGAATATATTAACTAAATCTTGATAAACAGTAAGATAAATCGTCCATAAATTATTCTAAAATATTCTATGAAAATAGGTATCTAGGAATATATTACACAAGTATCTTGATTTCTAAATACAAAAATTAATAATTCTAATTGCAAACAGTATTTATGCTTTTTTAGATTCAATTCCAAGTGTCATTTATGTAGCACAATGCTTTTTAAGAAAACAATAGTTCACAATGTTATATATTGTATGACGTCACAAGCTTTATGTAGGTCTAAAGAGGATAAGAAGTAATGCATTCAATTACTGTATTATAATGATAAGCAATCAGTTATAATATGCCCTGCGCCGTAGTCCTATGCAACTGCCCTAAAAATGCGACTTACCTCAGCCGTGAGTTTGGCATGTTCATCTTTTCCCTCATTAATTCGTTTATTGAGTTCTTTCATGAATTTAGCGTTGGTGGCTCGGAAGTCATCAATTTCTTTCTGCAATGTGTCTTTCTCCTTTTGCACCTCGAGACTGTTAATTGTGGCCACAAAAAGTGGTGAAACTCATTGCATGCACATATATATATAATTATAAGTAATAGTTTATAGAAAAAATTGGTTAAACAAAATAATGTAAGGGATGCAAAATAAAATAAAGACTTAAAGATAGATTTATATTTAAACAAATGTCTGTGCCAATACGATATTACGCTGCATTTATATTAATATGAAATGAAAGTATAAAATGTCATTTTCTAAAGTCTTTAAACTGATGTACATACTATCTTAAAATTGATGCGGAAACCGACGAATATCAGCACTTTCTGTCTCACACATATAAACAAATACTACATCATTTAGCACCATCAATAAATCGTTGAACATTCCTTTATGTATTGTTTATATACATAAATGACCAAAAACAACTCCGTTTAGTGAAATAAACTGAATTTTTGACGATATATATATATATATAGGTACTTTCTGTAGCAGACAAATTTCGTAGCTTTGAATTATATTTTTAGTCTACGCATATACAACTATACTTTATTAATATAAGTATTATTGACTGCACCAGATGAGTTTCTAATGTATGACATACATATTATGCACACAAGATGTTGACGCGATAAGTTTATGAACTAGACAGTAAAAACATTTAATACACGAAAGAAGTACATAAACTTATTCTATTTTTGAATATAAAATTACGATAATGCTTAAAAACATACCTACAAATCAGCTGGATATACATGTTCTATGACTGTTTCACATGACTGTTTCATATGACTATAATTACTGATAAATTATAGCCAAAATTTCCAAATTATTCTCTATACTTAGTTTATTGAAAATAAATTAAAAGCGTACTATTGACTATTCTTTAAAACATGTCTACAACAATATAATATGTTATTTATTATGAATATATATATATATATGGGGATAGTTATTGTTAACATGACTTTTTTTAACTGTATAGATATATATTAATATCAAATAAAAATCTTAAATAGTTTGGATAAAGTTAATTTGCTCTTGCAAATGCTCCTACATAATGTTTGAAATGTTACAATTTACATAATAAATACAACTCATTGTTAATTATTTGAGTGTATATGTGGTGTAATATGTTACACTATTATATAATTTTTATTAGTGTCTTGCATCCATGTCTTGTAAGATGTTGATCGATAGCGCCACCATATAAATTGGACAGATCCTAACACTCTTATCTAACACGGCTATCACTACGATTGGATTAAACGCGATGATGCAATTTAACTTTCTTGCAAACGAATATGACTATTATTTATTAACAAAACATTATTTATATTGTATACACCACGAGTTTGTTCGAGTTTTCTCATATTTATATAAATTGACCTGGAAATTCTGAATTCTGAATTAATATCGAATAAATAGAATGATTTTGCTCATGATGAAATGAAAAAGTTGTAATTCCGTCTCACCGTTCGCCACGTTCACGATTCAATTGCTCCTTGAGGTCTTCAATTTGTTGCTTAAGGATAGCAACCGTTGTTCTGAAAGAAATAATCAATAAAATAATAATAAATAGATATAAAAGTTACAAGTTAACCGCAAGGTAATTTATAAATATTAATGTAAGTATCAATTGTTTCTAAATAAAAATAAACAAATTCATATCAAAAGGATTGGAAACAGAAGTGAATATTAAAAAATGATAAAAAAAGATGTACTGCTGTCTTTATATGTTTACAAATATATCTTCAGTCTTAAAAATTTGCTAGTGTCAGTACATTCTATTGAATAAGAATTATGTATAGTTAGATAATTCTGACAGTTTTTTAAATATTCTTATTTTTACTTACAGAATTTTAAAAATTTTAAATAAGATAAATTTATTTTTAAATATAAAAAAAATTTAAAACACAATTTTGTAATTAAAATAAAAATATTTTTTAAATAGTTATATTTATACATACAATAAAATATCTTTCTATGACAAACAGTTACAATTAGTGTTAACACGATAGTTTGATCATGTTTTACTATTTGTATTTCTACTTGTTCCGGACCAAAAACATACCATGCAAAAGTTGTGTGGTATGTTAATAAAAATCTATTAATACATTTTATTAGATTACTGTAATATCATATTTGTAATGGGTATATATAATTATAATCTATTTAGATTTTTAAATATTTTAACGTGGCTAAGAGACCAATATAAAAGCACATTAGCTATATTAGAAATAAACATATAAATTCTTTAATTTATAATTGTACACGATTTTATTACATAATATACATGTTTTTAATTTCATTTATAGGTAATTTCTAGAATAGTATATCGAGTTTGAGTTTTATTCACCATTAAATTATTTGTAATATACGAACAAAGGTAGGTATATGAACAAAAAATAGAATAATTGAAATAAATAGAGTAAGATTCAAAGTGATACTATAATATGACAAGGTAGTACACAGTATAAGAGAAATATATATGTATTTATATAATTCTAAAAGAATAATCCAAAATAGGTATAACTGTCATTATAATAATGCTTCTATAACAACACAAATTACAAATACATAAAATAAATTAAGCAACTAAAAAATGAGCTTTACCAAATCGAAGTTTAACTTATTAACTACAGGATTGCAAGAATAACTATAGCGAAAGACATAATAAAGGTGCAAGAATGTTTTAAATCAATACGTTATATTCTCACTAAAATTATGATAATGTGGAACCAAATAAAGTTAGTCTGGAATCGTTACAACTACGTATTTTTTAATTACGATATAAGTTTCCATTTTTTTATAATTTTCATGACTGTAAATCCTTAATAACCCCAGATTAACAACTATGTTGAAGTAATATGATCCGCAGATAATAATTCTCTTTAATATAACGGCATTTACTGGGGTAAGAATAGACTAATATAGTACTCGAAATACTCCTCGCACAACATGTCATTGTACAGACTGATCTAATAAGCTTACTATGTCGATAAAGCAGACGCGAAACTAAATAGGAATTCATTATAGCTACGTACCTATTACATTTTAATTACTGCGCTTAAAAAGAGAACTTAAATAAGTTATAAATACTTATATTGCTAATCACTTTGCGAATAATGTCGTAAGACCAATCATATTTGCGGAATATATTGCACCACCCTAATAAGTATTCTACGCTATTTGTAGTAATTGCTTTGCCTAGCTAAAACTAAATTTATTAGATTGAAAATCGAAAATAAAAAATCGAACAGTTATGGTATTTTCAAGTGTTTTGCAATGGGAATGAAACCATTTTGAGTCTACCTATATATAAAACATGTAGCATAAGTTAAAAGTCGAATTCGATATATATACACACGTACATTGCGTAATATGCACATATATACATTGCGCTGTACATAAATAATTCAAAATTTTGAAATGCACATTTAATATATGTATATATGTTTTTAATTTACATAAACTAAGCATTTAAATAGAAATGATGAATGGTTATGCACATTGAAATAAATATACATTCAATGCAGATGAGGCTGCAACGAGCCACTAGTACAAAGATAACATCACAATGTCCGACTACATTTAATAAACACCACTTGAAACATTCTAAGAACCACCAAAGAGATATAATGGGAGTATTAAAACTATAGCCAACCCTACAACTGGAGAAACTTAACAAGAACCATAAGATACGCCTGCTATGTTCTAATACTCGTAAATGGTTATTATATATACACAATTATAAAAGAAAATAGTGGTCTAAACATCAATGGTACAATATTGGTGGAATGCAAAAACAGTACTAACTCAAAATTAGCAAAACTCCTTAAATTCTTCTGAGGATTTATGATCTTTGCAAAGTTGCAATTATATCAGTGTATGCAATAATTTTCAAATTGAAGAAGATCCAAAAAAGTTTTCGCATTCTACCGTAAGTGTAGTACAATATGTAACTAGGAAAGGAACAAATAATTGATTGAAAACCTTTTTGAAACAATATTTAATTCAGGAATGTCAACAGCAAACGATCTGATTATAAAATATTCAATGAAACAAAAATAAAGGAACGATGAAATAAAAGGAAAATAATAAAGCAATATGTGCAGTTGAACACCATAAAAATTAGCGGGAAAAAAATATTCCATTTATGTATAGATGTTTAATAAATTGGTTGCATTATTAAATAATATTAAAATAAAATACTAAAATAAAAATTATATTACAGATGTGTAATTTATTACAAATTCACAATTAATAAATATTAATATATCGTCAATACTATATATCGTCAAGGTGAAATACTAGATATATTTTGTATTTAATTGTAGAATAATACTATCATTTAAGGATTTGAAATGTAAGGCAACAGAATATAATCTGAAACATACTAAGAAAATTATCAATAAAATTCGTTAAAAATATGTTTTGTGAAAACTAAAAGAAATAACTTCAATATAATTTTGATAGGTGAATTATTAAGGCATATACTATAAAAATTAGGTAAAAAAGATTTAAAGTAAATTTATTTTAAAATTGCAATTTTTAAAAACTTAAATAATTTTCCAATTTTCCAATTTGAACAACATAAAATAATTAAGAGTTGTTATCAAAATAATTCAATTTGAAATATTATTAATTATTATTGTCGATGCCATTATCACGTATTAAAATTAAACAAACTAAATTCAATTTTAATAAAAACATTCAAATACTTACTTATAATATGTAAACGTATATTTACTATAAGTGTTTTCTAATTTCTAAGTATAATTAATAATTATATACCCATTAATTGTTATTTAGTTATATAACTAAAACTGGATAATTTCTATGTTGATAATTTTTTTAAATTCAACATTATAAAGGCAATTAATTGACAATTGGTAGAATTCTGATATGCTACTGTGTGAAGTTATGCGTCTATAGCCATTTAGAGACAAATATTTTACATTCGTTGTTCTATATAGGACAGAAGTAAAATAACCATATATCTCAAATATATTTTATACTTTGCTTGAATTTATCTTCAATATTACAAATTTAACTAAGTATATTATAAAAATTCATTACATTAGCAAGAATTTTTAAAAATCAATACGCTATATTGACTGCATTTGGTCACTCACTCGTGAGTCTCGCTAATATCGACTATTCGATCCTCCATTTCGCCCATTTCCATCTGAAGACGACCCACATCTTGGGCCTTAAGGGACAGATCCGCTTTGGCTTGCTGGAGTCTGAAGAATAAACACAAAATGAAAATTACACAGTGCCTTGGTCTGGTGATTCAAATCAAGGAATAAAGTATAGAAAATGGATTTGTTATACATAGACATGGATCAAGAAATATTAGAATGGAAATTTATTTCAATCGATGGCAACAGCATGGATTCTTTTGCTCTTAAGGACAGTTGAAAAGGTATCTTTTGCAAGATATTTATATCAATCTATAAAAAGTTAATGTGCTTACGTGGCGTTCAGTTTCTTTAATTTAAGAGCTTCTTCGTCACCAATTTTAAGCGCTTTAGAGAGTTCTAAAAAGAAATAATTAAAAATCATATTAAAATAAAATGCACTAAACTACATAAATTTGCATATATCATATTATGAAGCATAAATTACAAAATTGTAAAATAATAAGTCAATAATTAAAATCAAATAAGTTATAAACTTTATAATAAATAAATACTATTTTATTTATTTACATTTTAGTAGTAGTATATTATTCACATAAATAGAGAATGTTATCATTTCAAAAAAAGAGAGAACATTTTAAAGCGAAATATATGTTGAACGTATATACTACCTACTATAGTTCTACCAATTTCACTATTCATCGTATGAACTTTCTTCATTCATAAATGTGACAATTATATAAAACCAAATTTAAACACACATAGGTATATATCTAAAAGTGATTATAATTTATTATATAGTACCCTGTGTATGAAACATTCTATAAGCTCTTCAAATTTATAATTTAGCCTGCATACAAACCTTCGGCCAAAGCATCACGCTTTTCTTTGACACCTCCCGAACGATCATTTTCTGTTTCTATGGAAGCTTCAAACTACAAGAAATCAGTAAATGAAACTAATATGTAATCAAAATATTTAATCAATTATAAAGTGTTGTATTCTACTTTTTGTAGATTCAATACTTTAGACTATAGCTTTTCATACTACGAAATAAGAATTATAATATAATTATTCACAAGTGCAATGAATTAGAAAAATGAACCATTTTCTCCAAAAGATTAAGAATACCGCAATTATAACTATAACATATAGTTAAACCTCTTCACAAGTTAAGGAGAATCCTTATATATTCACTATTGGAACCTATTTCATAACACACATAATTAAAAAATATGTCAAATATATCAAACTGCATTAGATAGGTCCGTATGCTTTTAAGTGTATTAAGATCATATAAACTATATTTATATATAATGAAACATCTCAGACAAGTGGTGAATAAACCCTCCGTTCATACCTAAATTTGATAAAATATTAATTTTATAAGCATAAATCTATATATCCTTTTACACATATTCTATTCTCTAGACAAAAGTGTAGAAAATCTCTACACTGTGTGCAACATAAACAAATTGAATGGCCTTAATTTTTAATTTAGTGTGTTTGATCCACATGTCTAAGCCATTTTCCATATGAATTGTCCCCATAGAAATGAATTAGTAATTAGAGTACAAGGCTTCCATTCATGTCTACATTTCAGAGATAGATGGTTTTAATTTTTTTAATAGTTATTAATCCATTTATATTACTATCCCTTATACCGCCTACGTTTGGACAACGTTTGGACAAGCCTTTACTTATAGGACAAGTAAACAATTTTTTGCCGATATCAGTTTTCTATGACGCGATCGTTCTACATGAATATCAGGAGAGCGTGGTCGAGTTTGACCAATAAGTTGCGTCACCCAAATTAACTATTGTTTACTCACCGAGTCACAAACACATGAACAGTCTACCGCAGTGCATATCTGACTAGGTATCACACTATTTGAATGTGGACCAATGCAGTCAAAAAGTTTATCTACACTAGATACGTGCGCCGGCACGGTGCATTAAAACCACAGACTTCTATTATTTGAAATTTTCAACTAAAATCTGTGGCCAAAACCAATAAAATTAAATACTATTCAACTTTCTCACCGCGCTGCACCTCAGACAATTGTAAATACGAGAAATAGAAGTTATACATTTAAGACAATTATTTATCCTTGAATTAATCAAAATAACCCGCCCAATTGTTATGTACAAATATTCTGCACTATATTGTCAGTCAATTTACCTCAGTTATCTTTTCTCCTATTTTAAGGATCGCTTCTTTAAACTCCTCTTTAGCGCGTTCAGTCATGGCCGTGATGTTGATTCTGTAGGGCGTAGTGTATATATACCACGTATGTGTGCGTTTGCAGTTATAAGAATACAAGGGAAATGTGCGTAAAATTTAAGAAACTTGCAATACTATAGTAATTGACCAATACACTGAAAAGCTATTGGAATAAATTTAAATAGACCCTGAATATACAAAATTGTTAATACAGAAATGAATTACCTATACAAATGTGTGCATTATAAAAATGTCTCCGATAAAATACGTAATTGTGGCTTACTCCGAATATATATTTAATACAAGGATAAAGTTCAATCACGCTCTGCAGGGGTGTTAATTAGTCGCTATAAATTTAAACTATATCAAATGATAAGTTGCTTAATTTAGCAGCACAAATCAGTTTGTTAAAGCCGGAAGTATGTACCGGGGTTCAAACTTGTTACCTTAAGGTTTGAAGACAAGACTGCAAGTGGGTTGGAGTCCTGCCTTCAAACTTAGAAGGTAACAAGTTCGAACCCTGATGCAAGCTCCTGGTTTTAACAAATAGATTTTGTTCTGCAATTTAAGCTAAATATCGAGCGATTAGATTAAGCTATTGTCAACCGATTAAAAAGATAATACCCTGGCAAAGCGGTGTCGTCTTTTACCCTTACGTTATGATGAAATGTGTTTATAGTCAACTACTAATTGAATAAATACAAAAGTAAACAAGTCTAATACAACGAGCATATTGCTACATATATGAAAGCAAGATACAGAGGGATGCAAACACGGAATAAATGAGGTAAACTATAATAAATATGACTTAACCTATTAATAATTTTAAAGCAAATCATTAAATAGGTACATCAAATTCTAGTTATGCTATAATACAATGACTAGTAAATATAATTAGATAGGAAACAGTGTAAACATTCCGTAATTGTTTCTCTTGTGGGCGTTATATAACATGCACTTACTAATAATAAAATCATGCTTATATTGTAAATAATTATACTATTTTTAATTTAGAACTGCATGTATATAATATGGAATTCCTGTACTGGATAAAAATGGAAAAGGTTTAATTTTACAAGTTTCAATCGTTATGATTGTTGCACGTAAAAGAATGATGTTACTATAATCCCCCACTTACAATTATACAAAATCTTAATGTAGCAAAAAGCTCTGATTTTGTGATATACCTTAATTACTGGATAGAAAAATAATCCTTTATTTGTTAAGCTGTTGTCAAGAAAATATACTGTGTAAATTAGAAGTTATTAGTAGTATTTTACTGGTTTTGGTATATAGTTTTAACTTGGATTCTATAATTTTACTTAGATGTTTTCATTTTAATTTCTAGCCATTACGACAAGTCTATGTCACAAGAATCATAGAAGAATGTTTTCCTCGAACAAATTGATTAATGTACTGAATAAATAACCCGTCAGAATTTCAAAATACATAAGAATAAATAGCCCTATTTGAAAATCCGAAGAAAATTAAATATTTAAGGCATAAGCGATTATCAATTAAAATAGCAGTAAAAATTTAAATACCAAAAAACAGAGCCATAGAAATATATTATTTAAAATTTAAATGTGTTAAATTCTCGTGAATGTACCTAAAATGTCATTTAGTAGTTCAATACTTTATTAAATCCAACTATTTCTCTGTAATGTCTATATCTACATAATCAATAAAAATGAACTATATTTTCTATTAATATTAGTTTATATGTTAAATACATAATTTTCGTTGGATTTTAGAAGGTTTAAGCTTTAATATATTTTATTAATAGTTGGCCGCTAATTAATAAATCAATGCATTTCGTATTAAGTCCAGTAATGCACATTGTCCTTCTGCATTGTGCACTATTATATTTTAAAAACTTGCTTGTACTTTCATTTGCACGTATAACTGATACAGCTAATTGAAGCGGCATGTCGTACACAAAATGCATCCTATACAGCATGATCCGTAAGAAGTAGTCGTACAAAATCCGAATGCTCTTTAAATCTATCGATACATATTATGCTAAAAAGATAAACATATTTACTTTGTTTTCGAAGGATCGTATTTTTAAACATTGCAAAAAAACATAAATGCAAGTAAAAAATAAAAGCTTTTACATGGATACCTCAATATATCGAGCGAGCGTACAACAGTTGATATAAAGATACTCACACAGCCGCGGATAGGGACAAGCTGATTTCAGCATCATTTCTGCGTTGTCAATAATTCAATAGTTCATGTTTATAATTTTTCATGTTTATAAATTATAAAAAACGTTATAAATATGTATACATTAAAAAATTATATAAAAACAAGTTCGTGTTACATCACTAATGTTTTGCTCTAAAAATAGATTTCCTGATAGCGATTGGAAAGTGGCATTTTGAAAGCAAATACAATTTTTTTTAAATACTGATCTGAAAACAAAACATATTCGTCACATTCTTAATGGTCGTATATTGTCATATAAATAGTTTTACAAATAGTTTTTATTTATTGATTTACTTATATTTATAAATTTTTATAATAAAGAGATACTAATGATCTTTAAATAATATTAATATATTTGTATATATTTCTTTTAAACCTATTATTAGTGTAAATAAAATCCTAACTACAAAAGTAATAATGGATCAAAAAGACGAAGCCATCCTATTCATCATTATAGTATTACACATGTTTTATAATTTCCACTCAATTTGAAATTACCTTAAAAGAAAATCAATGGTAGTGGGGAAGTTACCTATCTCCCCATTAGACGTGTAGTCAGTATTATAGTATCGTAATAGGTGTACTTCTCGTATTTGATATCACATAAAGAAACATTATCTCTCAGAGTTAGCTTTATTACAAAAACAGAGTGGACGTTTCGCTACTTCATAGCCTTTTTCTGTGGACATAAAATAGTTACAGTCAACATGTTAGTATGGTTGAATACGTGTGTTAAAATAGAAAAATGACCGTCACAATATGTTGCATCTATTAAAGATAGCAAGATACTTGAAATTAAATTAGATCAGTATACTACTTACGAGTAGAGTAACACTGACAAATTATGAATTGTGAAAGATATAATAATTGGCTGCGAGCTATGTATATATTACTGTATAGTTTGAAATATATCACTTTATCGTTTATATTTTTCACAATTGATAATTTTTCATTTTTGATCTACCTATAATGTTCTGTTCAAAATTTTAAGTATATATATATTTTTAGATGCAATTTATGTCTGCTGTTTTGATATATTTAGCACATGTTGTATGCAACCATATATACTGACATGTGAACTGTAACTATTTTATGTTGCGAGCACAGAAGAAGTAATGAGAAGTTGAAATTCTGCTGATTTTTCGCAATAATGCTGCAGCCGATAAATAATTGTTCATTATTTTCATTGTCAGTATTAGTCTATGTGTGAAATGGAAAATATTCTAGTTTAAATAAATAAATTCATAATTTATTATAAAGACAAACATATTACACATGTCTCTTAAATACGTACTTCTACGAATGGTCAGCTAGGTATATGTAGTTTATAAATGTGATAGATACATATAGATCGCATACACAAATTTAAAAAAAAATTACATTATAAAATAAAGAATAAAACATAAATAATAAATTATTTTCCAAAAATATTGCTATGGTTTATTTTTTCTGTATTAATGTTTTCAAAGTTAAATGAGCATATACAAATATTACTTTTATTATAATGCTCTATTGACACTAACTTTATATATATTATTATAAAACGGCAAACGGTCTACGCTTCACTTATTAATGTTTATTGTGAAATGTAGGCTCAGAAGAAACTAGACACATTTGTCTCATTTTATTTTACCATATTCAAAGAATTTAATAAAAAAAGAGTGCGCTACTAATAAAAATATGAGTAGTATACAATTTACATGACGTATTTTGTTAAATACTTAGAGGACACAACAACTTGTACAACTTACCTGTCAGTTAGTTAGGACAAAACTCATATTTATCTAAATCAAACCCAATCTCTCAATCATCAAATATATCTTAATTTCAATATTATAAAACACATTAATTACTCAATGGCTTATTTCTTACCCTTTCTGTGTTAGTTCAGCGTTCATCATAGTCTCGCGTTCAATCTGCGCGGTCACTTTTTTTTCGTGCGCGTCAAGTTCTTTGATCTCAGTTTCCAAGTTTCGTATAACCTGAAAGCAAAAGCATCGCATATTGAGAAACTTTTATACGCAAACTCAGATGATATGTATTAGAAAGTGTACTTACAGATTTCAGGTCATGTACAGCAGCTTTAGTTTCTGCAACGTCGTGTTTGACAATATCTAAAGTTCTGAAAATGTATATTTAGAAAATCAAAAGCGCTTATTAATTAGTTTCCTTTTAAGAATGCATATTTTATCCATTAAATGTAATTCTAAATGAAAATTATATTTATAAATTTTACTAAAATTATAAATCAATATTAATAGTCAAATTTACTTACTTCTCCAATTCTGCATTTTTTCCAGCTTGAATATTGAATTTTCGGTTAGTCTCATCCTGCAAAATGTAAACGATATTTATATACATATATAACCATATGATACAATTATATAAAACATAATTTTAAATATATATGAAAGCAAACTAGTCAAATAAATGTCAAGTGGCATACTTGGCAAAATTCTTTGTGATCTGTTCAAATAGTTAAAAACAATACAATAAGCAACCAGTACGCAGACTGAAATGTTGGAAATTCAGTCTTCACATAATTCTGAATTCTGTGCAAATACGGAGAACGATTTAAATCCATTAATTGGCTAAATACTTTTACTCGTTCATTAGTACGCTTATTAGTGGTCTATTTGATTTCTCAATCACAGTATAGAAGAAAAATGGTTATACGAGTGAGATAAGCTAGACTCCTAAAATATGATAGCGAAAAAATCCAAAAAAAGGTCATTTTAAAAACTTTTAGCATAATTTTCCCCTTGTCACGGGGATTCCAAAAATATTAACCCCTAAGCGATCCGACGAATTGTACTAAAAATATTTATTACAGTTGCTGGTACGGTATAACAAACGGCTTAGAGTATAGAACCATAATTTCACAAGTACTGTACTATGTTCCTATTCAAAGGCAATGTTAACTCTTGACTGTAAACTCAAGAACTCACCGTTTCTCCCGTCAACCGTTTCTTCTCTTCACGAGTCTCAGCTCGTTCACGAACCAAATCCTCCTTCAATTGGACCATGTCTTCCTCCATTTCCACAATCTGAGGTAAAAGGTGGCGAGAATAATAACATTGAAACATGAATCTCTGGTATCAAACTGTCCATATAAACAGATTATACAGTCAATGCATACTATGTATACCAACATGTGCAGTTAATAATATACACGATATGTTTCAGTTACATAATTTTTGTTACAAAAACAAACGTTTTCATGCAGTAAACCAATTAAATACATGTAAAATTTGGAACCTGTTACATGAACTTAAGTGAAATTAAAATCACGTAAAAAAGAAAATCTAAAACAAATTAGATTATCAAACACAACTCGGGTATTTAGACAGTATATATATATATATTGAAATATCGATTTGTCTAAATTCGTCAGTATATATAACTATTATAACAGTAGCACGTATGTAATTTCGAGTTTTTAATTTTTGTTCTCTAATAAGTTAAAATAGAGCAGTTTTTCCGTGACCCTGACCGATAATCTAGAATTTTAACAGGACGAATATACAACTAGACACCTTTAAATAATAAAATAGAATGTAAATATAATTTCAAACGTTACTCATATGCAATTAAAGCCTTTGTGCAGTCTACCTTAGTATTACAACCACGAACAGAATCACGCAAATCGTTGAGATCAATCTGTTTGTTAGCCTTGTTTGCGAGGCGTGTGTTGAGTCGGGCAATAACCTCTTCATATTCGAGACCAATAGTCTCTTTTTGTGGGCTGAAAGAGAACAGAGGCGGATAACGATAGACGCAAAGAAGAAGTAAATAACAAAACTAGCATGCTATTTATCATTAATCATAGTATATGAGAGTAAAATAGCACTGAATCGCTACAAAATATAAATATTGTATAAATTTTATAAATATGTTTACATTATTCAAATATATTTACTGTTGTTACCATGGAAATAACATGACAAAACACTGCATATTTTATGCTGTGTTTGAAACCTATAATCCTAATGTATAACTAAGTATTATCCAATCAGAACGCAGTAAACTAACAAATGAAATGCTAAAAGGGAAATAAATTTCCATATAATATTTTTTTCAGTTATAACTATTGTTGATGTATTTTTAAAAGACCATAACATTATTCTTGTTATTAATCACAATGTATTAATCCCAACAAATCAAAATGCAATAAGCTAGTCAATGAAGGGCATAAAAAGAAAGTAAGTTTTTAAACGAAAAATTTGGAAACTTTAAATTATTGCAAAAATTTAAATATTATTTTCAGTAAAAAAATTTTTGATAAAATGTATGATATCATATACATATGTGAATTTAAACCCATAACATTTTGTTTTTAATAAAATGAAATTTTAATAGTATGCATTTTATTTAAATAAAAAGAGTAAGTGCACATTACTCGACTTAATGCTTATACTTTTTACAAAGATAGAACAATGCTTTTCTCTTAGCCACCATTAGGAAACTATCCTGAATAATCAGTTAATTATTTATTTACCATATATAGCACAATTGAACTAGTGCGGTCCTGTGAAAAGACCTGTGCACCAAATTTGGTGTTTATAACTGTAGTAGTTCATGATATATAAAGGTTCACAAACAAAATTGTTATACATAAAAAATTTTGTAAAAACTATTATTATTAAAATCATGGAAACTTTCAATATTAATATAGCATAAACAAAAAAATTAGAATAATTTATATCACTACTAAACAAATAGAAACTCACATCAGCTGAGCATTCTCTTGCTCCAGACGTTCTGCGGTTCTCTCCATTTCCTCAATTTCGGCAATCGTCGCCTCTAGATGAGCGCGAAGACTTCCGCTAGTCTCCTCATTGAGACCACGGGCGGCGTTGATAGCGTCTGTAAGATATAAACCAAAGGAAAATCAACCTATACATAACCAGCAGGAGCAAACAGCTTAGAGTATGCCTAATTTTAATTTCCTATTTATAGATTCCTTATATTTTAATCTTTGTTTCTTATGATTGTATTGACTGGAGAACGATTCATTCATTATTTAGTGTGCTTATAACTAGGAAAATTTCTGTTTGCTCTCTTTAAAGTAGTACAAAGAAAGAAAAAGCTTACCTTGAATTTCTTGATTGATTTCATCTGGAAACTTCACCAACTTATATCTGAGCGCGCTCGTTTTAATGGATTCTGTTTCAAGGACCTCGTGAGATCGAAGCCTTAAAAGTTCCTATTAAACAATAACGACTTCAATTAAAACACCAAACAGATGCACTAATAAGAGAAAAAGAGTAATAAATAATATGCTATAATTTCACCAGTGTATTATTCAAGATTATAATTTCAATATTGTAAATTTACTACTAAATTGAAAATCAAGTAAAAATGTATAATTTTTTAGAATGGTGTTAAACCTCATATTCGATACTAGATATTCCAAAGGATAAAGATAACTTTTTCATTAGACGGAAAAGAATTTTTATCATATTTTCATAGCTCGACGGAGCAGACCATTCAAAGAGCAAGTATTAAAAAAATTGTTCTTCGTGATTTAAACATTGAATACAAATTCTTTAACCACGGTACCCAACTGACCCATACATAAATGTTTGGGAATCGGGGTTCAACAGCGTTAATCAGCGTTGAACATTTAAGACAGGCCATCTCTGAATTTGTGAAAACTAATATTAATCTAATCTTTAAAGCTAATATTTAACTGAATAAAGAGTACGCCAATTTTCACAAAAATCCCGTATGAAAATCAATAAAAACGAAGGCATTGCAGAGATATTCACTTCCCATATTTTCTTGGACTCTGCTTTATTATTTTGTTTTTACTAATATTGGGTCACATAAAAAATATTAAAAACGAGTGTTTGACGGTACATTGACACTTATTGAAAACAGTTATATAAGTAACTGATACTTTTTACACATATTCACATCTTAAGAAACTAAAAAACAATTTTAAAAACAATTGAAAACAGTATGTTCATGTTTTAAATAATATAATAAATCACTACATAGATAACTGAATAAAATCTGACTGGCCTTACAAGTTCCTGCATAGCATTGATGATTTCATCAATGTGCTCCACATCGCGATCTTTGAATGAGAAGTCTACAATTCGCATTCGCTCTCCTGACAAGCAAAACAAAAAATGTAATTAATATTCGTAGAAAGTATGCTCAGTTATTTGTTTCGAAGTTATACACTTTTATTTTATGTAGTAATATGCTATATTTTTACAACAAGAAGCTTTGTTGAACTTTTCCAATATATTTTAATAATCAAAGGGTATTAAATCAGAAAATTAAAAGGTTATGCAATAAACTATTTAATTAATACAAATAAGGTACTGGATATATTCAATATACAACAATATTATTATTTTTAATGTGATAACAATATATATAATATATATATGTATATAAATATAATAAAATATAGCTAAAAGATATTAAAGGTCATAGTCAGTATGTCTTTATTACAAATAAAGAAAAGGAAGAATGCAGCAAAATATTTTAATATTAACTAAATTTCTATTAGAAAACTGAAAAGAAATATAATAATTATCATATTAAAGGTATGTGGCATATAAATTTAGATATAATATTTTTCATAAATATTAGCAATATAATTATTTTAGTGACACATATTAACATCTTGGTCATCAATCTCATATGTTGTTCAAACTTGTTCTCTGTGCAAGTTCATTACATTACTTTATTATTTTTTAATGTTTTTTTACCTTGTACCATGCCATTTATGCCATCTTACCTGTAACCCTCTACCGATATGCTTGTAGTTGTGAATAAAGCCATTATTATTATTATTATTATTATTATTATTATAACATCTAAAGAGTAGATTATTCAGATATTAAAGGCAGCTTATTACTATTACAGTTATAAAATAGCAAATAAAACTATAAAAAGCAAGCCATTATGTTGACAGTCATATATTTACTAAATTATTTTTATACTGTGATATCATTACTAAAGTTTAAAACTTCAGAAGTTATTGACATTTTTAAAAAGAAAGAATTGCAAATTAGTTGTATATCAAATAAATTTGGGAACTTTTATTAGTATTGAATGTGACCTGAACTTTCATTTTAAATTATGAAACTTGAGCCATGTGTTGATTGAGTTTTGTCAGGTAGATTTTAAAATAAGTAAATTGCATAATACAATTTGTATCAATGGATTATATTATTGATTTTAAATAATATATCATGCATGTATACAATAAGAATTAGGGATATATAAAGATTGATGGTAATGGCATAATAGATTTGGTTAAACAATGTGGATATCTGGAAATAAGCTGTTAAAAAAACTAAACTGAATATAAACAATAATATTAAACATTTAATATACAGGGTGACCAAAAAGTATCATATACAACATTTTAAAATGTAAATTCCACTGGTATAAATTAAAATATATAAATGATATGTAATGATAGTAGTATACACATAGTTTTATACTTGTTATTTCCTTCAGTTTAAGAGCATAGCTTTTTGAAGAATATACAGATAATAATGCTTTACAGAAAATAATCCTTTTCCTGAGGGGCATCTCAACATTTGAGATATTCTGAAAGTGTCTTTGCCAGATGGGCATATCAAGGTTTGAGATATTCTTTTAACATAGATTTAAATGCATTTCTAATAATAGTTTTAACTGAAATGTATAGAAACATGCAATAGTATACGATTGAGTGAGGTTCACCTGACTCAGTTACCAAACCATTGGGCAGAGAACACATAAAAGAGGTATGAAATTCTATTGGCCAAGACAGACTTGGAGATGAACAATTAGCATGCCATTTAGAATAATTTGATTGGCTAGCCAGCATTTGCACTGTTGTCTGTTGTTTTCTAACTGTTAATTAGTTTGCTGGGTTTACTCACTCACAAATTCTTTTCCTCTGCACAATATTTCCTTTTTCTATTATATAATCATTATTGTATTATTATAATACATACCTATTATATTATAATATGTATATGTATATACAATATTATATATATAGTACTGGTCATCATTATGGGAATGTTATAGATAGAAACAGACATTGTTACAATATGATTTTAGTCATATTTTAGAACATTATAGTAATATCTATAACATATTTCTGTACATTTACCAAGGATGTCTGTCACTGTCAAAATTAGTCTTTTGCTCTTCTGTGCTGTTTTCCATATGATAGTCTATAGAGCATGTTGACATGTAATCATAGGGTAACTACCAGTAATTGTAGCACTGGTTTACTTTATTCTAATTTTCTGGGTAGTCTTCCTTTTATAATTTTGTTACATGGTATGGCTATGATTAGTGAAAATACAGAAAACAGAGACAGCAGAATAGAGTGACAGGGTAGTCAAAGTATTATTATATACTGCTTAGTGACATAATATGTCATATTACGTACTATGATAGGGATCATATATTTTGAGAATGAAATTCGGGATATATAATCTTATTCAAGAAATAAACTCATAATTATGTGCTCATCTAAAAGTCATATTTAATACTCACAAAAAGTTATGGTCATTAATTGTGTTATTTTATTTTGATAACAGCTAATTATTAAAAAATTAACTGTCTTTTAATAAATATGAAAGATGGAGTCAGTTATTGAGTGACAGACAAGAAAATGGCCAATATAATTTGATTATGAATCCCAGGTTTAATTTTTAATACTACTTAGATTTAACTTTTGATTTAGTAATACCATTATTAAATGCTTGATATTAAATTACTTATATCACATAATGTTAGTTTATTAATTTTATAATTCTAGCTATATATTACTATAACCTAGTTAGTTACTACTACAACTTTTGCAAGTCCATATATTTATTATAATAATAGTTATAATTATTTTATTATAATAATAATAATAAAAGTATTAGTAATAATAAAAGTATCCATGCTTATTAAATTAATGTTTAGCCAAGCATAATTTAATAAAAAATATTTTTAGTATAAATATATTATCATTTTTATTTTATTTTTTACCTAAAAAATATAAAACTAAGTAGAATTTATAATAATTATATAAAAATAAATATATATGAAAATATAAATGAATATCAATATAGTTTAATTGAAATATATAATAGGTTTAAATAGTAAATAAGTAAATATACTTAAATGAGGTTTATTAGATATATATTTTGTAAACATAATTATTAGGTTAATGGGATGTATATAACTGATTATAGAAGTTTTCATACTCTAAAGTAATATCTAATAATGATAACAATTTAAATATATGATCATAGTTTCATATTTATATATAAAATTGCTAAAGTAAATTGTAAGTATTGACTATTTTCATGTTATTATGATGCTTACAGTTAATATTATCTCTTAAATTTAACAAAAGTATAGATATATATGGTAATTTTTTGTTAATTACTCAGAAAAAACAAAAATTCAAAACTAAACCAAATCTATGGTTCTCCAGTTACTTTAGAGTATCAATATCTATCTTGGCATTCAGTTAATCATCTACAATATCCTGCAGTAACCTAGCATGCATATTAAATGGGCAAAGGTTCTCTGACCACTATGATCCTATGTTCTAGGAAGTCCTATGACATCTGTTTATTTAATATTTATGTTGGGTTACTAGGAGTGGAATGTTGTAGATGACTGAATGCAGGACCAAGTCCAAGGACAAGGGTGGTGTTGATACTAGTAAAGTATCAGGAGCATGCCAAAAGATTTCAACTTGGTTTAGTTATTTTTGTTGAGCAAATAACAAACAAAAAAATTGCTATATATATTTTAATAAAATTTACTAGATTATATTAATTGTAAGCATCATAATAACATGAACATAATCAATACTTACAATTATAACCTTACAGTTACTTAACAGTTAACAATTTATATTTATAAAGATTAAATTACAGTCATTTTTTCTATCCTTCTATAAAGAATAAATACTACAATATTATTAAACATATAAAAAGCTGGTCATTACCTAACTCGCATAATCTCTGCACTGCTAATTTTACATCACATACTTCAATAACCTCTTCCGAAGTCATAATTGGGATATATTTCAAACTAAGCAGTATTAATATCCATGGAATTAAAAATATTTTACATAGTAAAACAAAATTAAAGCTCGTGGACTCTCAGAAATAGTTTCATATTTCAAGGTCTTTACCATAAAATTAAATTCACAATTTATGATACAGTTTTTTATTCTGTATTCCATGATCTTAAACGTATTTTCATGCTTTATTAATTTAGAAATAATACTACATTTTAAAAACAATGTACGTTCAACACTATATTTTTACCATAGATAATCCAAAATAAGTGTTCATTGAACTCAATAGACGAAATAATTGAGAAGATATTTAAAACAATATTGTTAACATTAATTATATAAGTATATAAATTTTATATTTAAGGAAAAAATAGCTATTTTAACGAAAATATTTTAGAGAACTATTAAAATTTAAACATCTATTTTAGAATTATATCGAATGAAAGACGAGAAACCTGAATTCTATTTTAAAAATAAGTTTAACTTATTTAAATACCTCCTACTTATTCAATGGAGTAAAACCGAATCGAAAATTCAAAAAATTTTGTGCAGAGGATACGGAGCAGTAGCTTATTTTTTATTATATATATTAAATTAAGAAAAGAGGTCACACATATTGCACATGTGAAGCCTGAAGGCCGTCAAAAAGGTACACAACACATCATGATCAACGCGATAAAATTCTGAAATTTAATAAAAAAAGTGTAAGATACATTTCAGAAACCAAATATTCGTATCAGATCGTAGGTATTGGTTTCGAAAGTCTGAAAAAGGGGGAAAGCATATATTAATATGGATGCACAATATATTTAATTAGTCAGGCGCTACGCGCCCTCCAATTCAATATATTGCTACCCATTAAATGTCCTAATACTTAAAGGTAAATAATGCCATCAATGATAATATTGTTTTTTAGTACCTATACCTACCTGTTTAGCTCATTTACC